>JASKGO010005135.1:0-43397 GCA_030556065.1 Holobus sp. GC000080
ACTGTCTTGTTCTTGGTTTGTCTGTAGGGTCTGATGGTTATGGTTTTCTTTCATAAAATATCGTTATACCTTTATCTCTCTTTAGTGAGTAAATAGAGGCGAGCTTTGGGTGAGCTTTGGCGCAAAAGCCCAATAGTAAGTGGAGAGTGTATAGTAATAAAGCCGCATTGTCGTACGGCAAGGGAAAACTACAATTGTAAAGTGTAAATAATGCGCCCCAGACAGATTTAATTTACTTAAGTGTGTCGTTATTATTCATATTCAAGTACTTCTTCTGCACGCACACCAGCTGACTCATTTTTATTTGCAATTTATTTGCAAGCTCAAGGAAAATTAATTTGTTTAATAAAAAAACTAAAATTAAAAAATTATTTATCCTTTAAAATCCTTCAGATTTTTTTTTTCTGTAATGTAAATATCAGCTTATTTTCTTAAGTTTATTATTAAAAGCTTCATTTTACTGGTTAGTATTTAATTGTAATTTAGGAAAAAAGGGAATATTTTGTTATTTAAAAATTGTTTAATGTAGCCAATTTTAAGTCGATTAATTTTGAAACTTCCAAAGGAAAAAAATAGTATTTTAACGAAAATTTATTATAAAAAAGTGGTTCCAAATAAGTTAATCCATTCAACAACCTTTTAGAATAATTTTAACGGATTAATTTTCCAATATAAAAAAAATGCAAAGATAATTTAAAATTAAAATTAAAACAGCCCAAGCACAAAGTTCGTTTGAAGATTAGAAAGTTGCTTACCTCAAGCAAATATTATTTTTGTAAGGGGGATCGTATTTATAAATATATTGCTCAGCAGCAGCGGCAGTAGCAGCAAAAGCAGCGGGAAAAAGGTGAAAGAAATCCCATTTTTTGCCTTCATCATTCGTTTTCCCGAATAACAATGCATCGTTTGCGCTCAGAGCACGCTTCGCACCCTTTAGCTCATTCGCCAATTTTTTCTTTCGCTCTCTTTTCCTCCTTTATTTACCATAAACGAATATCCTGATTCTTGAGATGCGCATAAAACTCTTGAAAACAGTGGTTGTTGTTTGCTTGGTCATATTTATTGGTCGGTCTCTTTAAGAAATTCATAACAAAGAAAAAAAAATACTATTGAGCAAAATATTAATAACAGCGGACAATTTCATTACTCGAGCTTGAGGTTTGTTTTCTATTTGCCATATTTATTCTGTACTAATCCTTAATAAATACGTGGTAAAGAGTTCCAATAGTATTTTCCGCTGCTTGCGTGTCTCGAATCTCAAGAAGCGCTCCAATACAAAAGCGAGCAAAGCGAAAGAAGCAGCAAAGCAATTACTGGCCATTAGCATGGTTCGAGGTTTTTAATTAAAACCTTAGCTTTATTATCTTCTCTCTCGATGAAAATGATTTTGATGTTATTGCAACATAAATTCCCTAGTAAATTTCTTTTGTGAAAATTTGTTGCTTTCTTTTTTAAGGATTTTATTTGAACTTTCATGTCAACTTTTATATGAAATTCTACATTTTATTTTGGTTACCATATTTTTTTATTGTTTAAATTAACCTTTACTTTAAAAAATAAATAATTATAAAATCATTTTGTAAAGAAAATGTTTTAAAACCGTGAAAATATGTGATAACTGAAACCTGTTAAACAGAGAAGGAAAAAAGTTAGCTCTCTTTGGAGTTCCTTTTGCTTATCAAAAAGCATAATTTACACAGTTAGAATTCCCATTAAGCACTGAAATCATTAAAAATGCGAATGAATATTTATACGTCTGGCAGTTGACTGTAATTAAAGAATAACAAGCGGAGAGACTTTTTTGCCGCTTTTGTGTCAAGTCTACTCTTTTTTTCTGGTAACCGAGCGAGCGTCTACTTCGTTCACCGGAAAATGTATAGAAGAAAAAAAAAAATGAAGCGAAGCGGGAAAAATTGCACACACACATACATTTAAATCTGGACTCTTGCATATAAAGGGAGAGCAGCATCTTTTGTAAACTGTTTATGTGAACTTAAAAGTCCAGACAGGAACTAAACAAGTGAAGCGGCAGCAATGATGGATTCCCCCTTTACAGCCTAAGGATAATTGCGCCCTTGCCGCAAAGTCCCCCCTTCATTTTTGCCCAGAATTAAGCCAATACTCTATTGATCTTTATGAATGTGTTTATGCAAATGTTTTATTAAAAAAAAATATTATGTTTTTTACATTTGTTACATTATACATCCATTGAATAATCATAAAAAATTGAAAAGATTTTAAGTCCTATTGCAAAATAACCTGTAAATTGTATTTGTTGCCTGTAATTTTAAGTGATTTTTTGCCAATTTTTAAAAAATATAAATAAAAATTCTTATTATTATTAAACTCTTATTATTAAAATTATTACTGAAATGCAATGAAAAATATTAAAAACCTTTTAAAGCTTATTAAAAAATATTAAAATCATCCCTAACTATTAAAATAATTACTGGAAATCAATGGAAAATTAAAAAAAAACAGTTCAAAAATTAAAAAAGCAGTATAAATCAACCTTATCTATTAAAATATAAATAATAAATGTAAATAATTTCTGATATGCAATGAAAACCATAAAAAAAAAACAATTCACAACTTATTAAAAATGATAAAAATCAACCCAAACTGTTAAAATAATTATTGAAATGCAATGGAAATGTTAAAACAATAAATAAAAATTATAAAAAGTACTTAAAATTAAGCTCAATTGTTATAAAAAAAATACTGAAACACAATGAAAATGACAATAAATTATAGAAGTCAGCCCTAATAATTGAAATAAAAAAATAATCATAGTATTTGTTGATTTTATGAAATGGTCATTATCTCCTTTTAAAATCAATTTCAAATAAATATTTATAATTAAATAATAAAATAAATAATCGTTTTTATTGTTTTACCGCTTAGCAATTAAAACGATTATGCACATAAAATTTCACCATAAAAAAGGAAGTTTACATTAATTGTCAGTTGTCATTTAAAATAGTTTTCCACTGCTTTTTTTGCAAATGATTAAATTGAAAATTCATTTTCTATGTATGCTTTTTAATTATATTGTCAATTAATTAACTTTTCCTTTAAAAAAAATTGATAGGAAATTTAATAACATTTCTGTACCAGAAATTTGTTTTTAATTCAATGTTTCTTTCGTTGACGACAAGAAATTTAAACAAAGGAGCTTTTCCTGAGAGGCAATTATCCTGCAGCAAGCGCAAAGCACTCTTCTCATTTCATTTCCAAAAAGAAAAAATAAAGACCAAAAAAAAGCTCGAAATAAATTATCAATTGCAGCGGAAAGTGGTAATAAATCAATCTGCATTTACTTTAATCGTATAATCAAAGTCGAAGAATACGGTAGCTTTAAATCAAATTCACTGCGTATACGAAGAAGATGGAAGAAACTATCTATACAGCTTCAACTAGCCCACTATAAGTAATCTCTTTGTAAGCGAGCAACATCTCAAGTTAATTTACTTTATCAAGCACACGTCGCAACATAAAAATCCCTCGCTCATATTTGCATATTCACGTTGAAGTGTGGTTGTGGTGCGTTTAAGCGACGCAAAGGCTGGAGCAAAAGCAAGCGAAGGCCGTTATAAATAGGCGGCAATAATTCCTGATTTCATGCTTGTTTCACATACAGAGTCTTCGCATAAATGCACAGCTGATATGTTGCAACTTGGTTAAATTTTTTGGCTCTTCACCAGCAATTTCTACCGTTTTTATTAACATTTCAAAAAACACCCTGTATATTAAGCGTCTTCTCAGATTATTATCGCCGTTTACAAATATACGCACTGTTTTGATATTCGTTTTGACGGTGGATTTTCTCCGGGAAGTCCTGTCGCTTTGATTAAATGCCGCCCTCGCTCTAGCCCTTAACTTGCTTTATCGTCTGCACGCACGCACCTACACAACTACACGGAATATATCTTGTTTGCTTTTGCCAACTACTGCAATACACTCACTCGGCTGCCTCGGTACAGAGGATGCATGCTGAGGAAAAAGGGGAGAATGTTGTGTTGGTTAAAAAGAAGTGGTACCGACAAGTACGTGCAAATGCAAAGAGAGACGTGGTCGCTTCTTCACTTGGTATTAGATGCTCTTCGCATTCCTCGCTTACTTTATCAACGTGCCAAAGGTGACATTAGACGTTACCGAGTAAAAGCTAAGAAAGAATGGGCAATGTTGCGTTGCTGGCAGAAACAAATGCGATTTTATTGTAACTGACTGTCGTTCTCTTGAAGGCTTTCGCACGTTCATTATTTATTCACTTTCGCAATTAAACTTTATTAGGTGTCTGATATATATTTCAAATTTTGCTTTGCGGATTATAATGTTCTAGATTTTTTTTTTTAGAGAAAAAGAAAAATAATAATATAGTTTGCGTTGCGTTAAGGTTTGAAAAACATTTTATATAAGAAAGCTTAAATTGTCCGCCTGCCATGAATAGCAATATCCAATTTACATATAATGCTAGTGGCACTTCTTTTAATTTTATTATGAAAAAGATAATTTTTGCTGGATCTAAGGCTTAAGATGGTTTTGAATCTTACTTTAAAATTAAATTGGTAACTAGCTTGGTTCCAAACTGGTATAAATTTCTTTAAAAATCTTTGATTAATGAAAGTAAATCGAAAATTGAAATTTATCAATCCTAAATGATATATAAAATTGAAATTTATCAATCCTAAATGATATATAAATGAGAAAAAATTCTATAAAATTTGAGGTAGAAAATAACGAAATAAATGGGGTGAAGCACTTTTCTATATTACGCTGTATAGAAATATTTTCAAATGATGTAAATTACAGTGGTTAACAAAAATTTTAACTTTTTTTTTGTCACACGGAAAAAATATCAAATTTAGAATATTGTTTACTAATGTTATTGTCTCAATAAATGAAACTGCTAATTTAACAAATTCTCTTTTCATGATTATTAATAAATTCAACTTCCCCTTGATTTAATATTATAAATCCGATATTAACTGTTTTTGTAAATAATAGAAAACGGCAATTATAAATGCAATTTTCACGTAAAAAGAACATCAAAAAATGAAAAACCAAAAAAAATCAACCGGAAAACCAGTTTCCAGACAGTTTAAAAAGCAACGTACATGAAAGTTTGTGCTCACCGGCAATGATTAAAAACAGATAAGTCGACATTAATCGGAAAGCCGATACTTGCGCTTAAATTTCTTTGCTCAAGATTAAGTTACGGTGCTCGTCGTTTGCGAGCGTTCGCTCGATGACAACGGCAAAAACACAGAGAGACATTTAAATGCTCTTATTAAATTTCACCAGAGTAATATTTACATTATGTACTTATATAAAGGTACGAGTCTATATGCGGAAAAGGAGTAAATTTTGTGTTTGCTAAGATTGCTTCTTAAAGTGAAACATAAGCAATATGGCTTCGAAAGAAGCTCACAAATGACACGCAGTCTGTTACTTTCTGTTTGCTTTGGTTTTCCTTTTTTTTTAGCTTTTCCTGTGCATTAACTCTATATGACAGTTTTTCTATTCTGAGGGTGCATGGCATAGGCTGCAGACAAAACGTATATTTTGCGGAATAATAAAAAACGGGAACAAAAAGGGACAAAATGTAAGAAACGGGAAAGTTGTAATTTCAAAGGCCGTTTCCCGGGATGACTAAAATCATTATCTTTGGGGTTGACTTCTGGGACTTCCCCCTTAAATATACTTGCATGCACGTGTCTAGAATACCTACATGTCATCACCTAAAGGAAGAAGTCAAACACCTTTAGGTCCATCTCGGTGTTTACAATGCTGACAAGTCTGATGGTCTAATTGAATCATAGCGCCGAAATCCTGATAATTTCGTTATCGCTTCGACGGCTTATAATCGTTTCACGCCTCGCCAATTGCTAATACGACGCTAATTTGATTACCTTGGAAGAAAGCGAAGCAAAGGAAACTAAAAGTATACAGCAAACACCTTAAAAATTCGAAATTTAATTTGTTGCTCCTAAAAAGCATAATTTTACTGAACGAAAATAATAAGAAAAAAAAAAAACTAATTTTGTTATAACTTGCATTTAAGTGCACGCACCTTCTTTCATTTGTTGATAGCACGATGCAAGGATTGCAGGGCAAAAGGCAGCAGACGGAATTTATTATTTATGGTAGTAAAATTTTATGGGTTCGTTATAATTTTATTGTTCAATTAGGCCTTTCTGGTTCGACTCGCTGGGCATGTACATCATGCCCATCCACACGGCCATCATCATCATCGTGGACGAACGAACGAACGTTCAGTTCGGTTCCAGTTTTATGGATCACATATGTGTAATTTCTGCCAGTATCTTTTTTGCCGAAAGGATGCTTGCCGAGTTTAATTATCTGCAATTATCCTTTATTTTTCGCGATTAACCGATGCCCCCGCCAAGGATACGCTTTTATTGCTCTTGATTACTGTTACCTGTTACTCCGATCACGTTATTTTGATGAATTTAAAGTAATAAAACAGAAGAGGAAGAAGCTACAGAGTGGTCCAAAAAATTCCCTGATTACTTTTAAAGATAAAACTAAAGACTATTTTTTTCTTTCTGAAGGAAAAGTAAAATTTACTCATTCTTTCTAAATGAAAAATAAAGATGTATTATGAAAATGCATTAAAATGTTTCCGGGAAAAGGGAATTTGATCATCCTGTATAGTAAATTGCAAATGTGAAAATTATGCTAAAATTATCATATTAACTAACATATCATTATTCGCCCCTAATTTACCTTTTCTTTTTGTTTCAGGTATGTTCCCTATTATAACTTCTATATTGAAACTAAGGTAAATTTTTGTAATATATATGTTTTTAATTTTTTTTAAAGTAGTTTTTCCTATCATACCATCTTTAACATCATGAGTAGAAATATCGATAGAAGATGTCTTCATATTGCACACAAGTTTTTCGCTTGGAATTAATAGAATTCTTTGGATATCTGTATCGAAGGTGGCGTAATTTATTGTCATCCCACTTTGGTGCAAAAGGCCGAGACTGGCCCTTTATCGTCTGCCGCACTCCCGGGTTTTGTTTCTTATCGCACATTTCCAACACTGGCGCTCCCTATAAGTCTTCCCTGTCTGCTTTTAAGTTTTCGCCTCCGCGTGTTTTCTATTTCTTTTCTTCTCTTCCTTTTTTCCGTTTTTTTTTTTTAATTCTCGTTCATTCTCTGTCGCTGTATAATAATTGCCAAGTGAAAAATCGTGGCACTGGCAGCTGGCCGACTCGGCGACAATGAATACGTAATTTACAATGTAATACGAGTCAATTAATAAAACAAGTACAAGGTAATGCAGCTGCAGTTTTTTGCACTTTTGGCTTCCTGCTTTACCTACAATAAAGACTGCACCGCACGCTGCATGAGCTCGCTGAATACTTTTTATCAGACATCTGGATTTGCCATTTTTCCGGATGTGCTCTTCAATTTCCACTGTCTCGCACCGTGCACTAGAAACCTTAAAAGCATTAATAATTGCATCAATAATCTTTACAAGTAAACGCTCTTTTTGTTGCTGTTTAATTATTTTTGTTTTTATTTTTTTATTTTATATTTTTATACTTTCCGAAAAAAATAAACTTAAATTTTAGTGAGACTTATCAAAATTTACATATAATTTCAAATTTTGTTACAAATTTCATTACTTTTTTATTTTATTAGCACATAATTTTCAGAAAATATGAATTTTATTGCAACTTCGATAGAAGCACTCTGGAATTTTTCTTACTTTTTGCTGAAATATGAAATGTAAAACTTCATTGCGTTGGTCAGAAGTCAGTTTCTTGTTTTTTCGGTCCCTTTTCAAATACACTTTTATTTTTATTGCCAGGATTCAAAGTGAAATAAATGATAGTTTTCCTTTTTCCACACTTTCCTGGAAGTGAAAAAAGGACCACTTTCCTTTCAGCTGTTTCAAAACAAACTGTTTTTTATAATAACCACTGTGATATGATTTAACTTTCGCTGCAATTAGGTATTAATAAAACTTTCTAAAAGTCGTTTTGAAATAGCTGAAAGGAAAGTAATCCTTTTTCCACTTTCAGAGGGGTGGAAAAAGGATAACTTTCCTTTATGTCAATTTGAATCCTTAACATTTATGTTTACTGAGAAATTTACTTTAAATATACTTTTAATAGTAATTAAGTTAAATATTAATGTTATGGATTAATAATAATTACATAATTTACATAAAATACAAATTGTGTTGCAGCTTTGTTAATAAAACGGCAGCTCAGTTTTTCTTTACTTTTTTGCTGAATTCAAAACTATTAAATTTATTTTCAAAACTCCTTAAGTTTATTTATCTTTGTTAATCAAAGATTCTAAAAGAAATCTACCTTAATTTGGGAGTGAAGGAGTATTTTTTTAATAATGGAAAAACGTAAAAGCGCTATTAAAGTTTTTTTTTGGTGGAAAAAGAAATACGTTTTGCGTTTTACGGAATTTATGTATATCGCGCGGTGTTTTTCATAAGGGGGTTGAATTTTATTATTCGGCATTTTATTATTTGCATGAAAAAAACATGTTCGCGTCCTGAAGTCACGAGGGAAATTTGTTCGTAGGCAGCGCTAAGAGTTTTTCGTTCGTTACTTCTCCTTGCTCGACGACTATCTTGTCTATATCGTTCGTGCGAAGGTCAACGGGGACCCGGAAACCCTCTCACGTAAGAATCACTAACAAGCGAGCAAAAAGTCTCTCCGTGAATAAATTCACAACTCTACCTACAATACAGTTGCCGCTAGTACAGTAGTACAATACCGGGGCATGGTACGCGCGAATTCTACGTGGACAAATAAAGTTGCAGTCGAGCCGTCCCCCCCCCCAATGTCTTTCCTGCGCCTTTGAGATTTTCGCTCGAAAATAGGCTGTCTTGTTGTCACCAATAAATATTTACTTACATAGAAAATACAAATAGGCGAACGACTATTCCATTCCATTATATAAATATTAAGCAAATATTCTGATACTAGCATCTATTTGAAGTTTTTAAGGAAACGAGAACTGTTTTTCAACAGGTTGCGCCGCTGCAATGTGAATAGGGAGGATATTATAGTAGTTCAAATATCAAGCCGAAAGTTCAAAAGACGCTTGTGAATAAATAAACAATAAAAGCAGCGAAGACGAGCCACTGCATTCCGTTTCGAGTCATTGCTTTTCCATGCACAAATTTTACTTCGAACAAACTATTAGGAATTTTTAGAGTTTGCCAACTTTTTTTTTTAATGCCAATAAAATATTGATTTTCTTGCATGTATACCGGGGTTTTCACTAAGAGCTGAGGAGATATTTGGAGAACTGCCAAAGTTAAATCGATTTTTCTTTTAAATCTTCATCAATATGCATAAGTCGATGAAAACAAAATTATTATTTTTTTAATAGATTAGGTTTAGGCACAATCTTACTTTCCTCAAATAACACTGGTAAACAATGATTTTGCCATATCAACTTTGTAATGATTATTTTGTATGTTGGCCCACCTTCGCTTAAAAAAAATATGGTTTTGTTCCAGTCACGCCCAGTTTTCTTGTAACAGCTATAAGGTCATTTTTTCAACACCTATATTAGCAACTTCTGCAGTTTTAAAGTAGAGATTCAGTTAAAATGGCCAAAATGGGCAGAATTTTACGACCAACTTATAACTGTTTGCAAAAATCGGATATGAGTCCTGGTTCCTGAATTATCCTGAAATAATCGACGTGCAAAAATCGGATATGTGTCCGGATAAGGTTTCCGAATTATCCAGATATCATCGACGATTTTTTTTTTATTGTAATAAAATTGTTTGGCATAGAATGATTTTTGATTTTGATTAATTCCAAGAAAGCTATTAGAGTTAGAAAAAAAAAAGAAATAATTGTTCCTAATTGATATTTTAAAATACTATCCAAATAATTTGTTAAATTTTCCATAACTCGTATGATTTTTAAGGAAAAAAGGCTTTTTTTTAGTGGTAATGATGTATATTCTAAATTTGATATAAGTTTTCGAATGACAAAACGAAGTAATTTTTTTTTACAAGTGTAGTGAACCACCCTGTATATTAAACAAACTTTACTGTTTTCGCATTTTGCAATTTTGCAAGCTTGTAGAAAATTATTTGCATATTGAAGAATTTATTAAAGGCAAACATCCGGCTAAGAAATACAAGAAGTATTTATAGATATGGTAAAGAAACCCGCAAGTTCTGGAATCGTTAACTTTCTGGGCCTATAGGCGGCGGCGGGCGGCATTTAGAAGATGCTGTATGTGGGGGAGAGAAGAGAACAAAATTCGTTGCTTGATTTCGGATATTATTAATAGACGCTCATCTCAATCACCCCAACCCCGAACGTCTCCGTTCTTATTATGATCTGTGCGCACACAGAGAAAACCAAGGGGAATATTTACAAACTCTCCGGCTCTTTCTCTCTTTCTCCCTTCCTTTCGGCAGCTTTTGTACGGGTAGTGATGCGCCCGCAAATGCATTCGCGTCACGTCTGCTCGGAATTTTCGATTTACCTCTCCTCGCACTTTGATGACTCTTTGTCAAAGTTGAACAAATATTACGGATAGGAATACGAAATCAATTTTCGTAAGAAAAAAAATAAATTCACTTGCTTCGATGATGCAGCCAACTCCTCAATTTTTGTGAACTCTGAAAAATATTCAGAGATAGATAGTTGCAGAGTGAGAGAGAGAGGACTAGGATGCATTCAGAGGCGATGTCGGTGGTGAAGGCGGCGGTCGCAATTACTTTTTTGGCAATTACAAAGAGCTTCGGGCTCTCGCAGCTCTCCTCTCTCTATACATATCCAAAGATACAGCAAATAATGGAAACGACGTTATTGCCGACAGGGAAATGTTAATGTACTTAGTTTATTCCGCCCCTTCGCTACCCTGTTACAAGTTACTTTACCAACATCTGCCGAAGCGAGCAACGACATTTTCACGTGTACTAAAACTATAGTATACCGGATCCTACTTGCATTTTCACTACATTTATATTTTCAAATATACAAATATATTCAAAAAGCAATTGTTTTCTGAAGATTCTTTTAAGGATTCTGTTGTTTTGCAACTACAAAATCAATTAATGAATTGAACTTTACCTAAATTTTGCAAAGTTTCAGTTGATCTTAAATTTTGTCACAGATTAGTGTACTTTTTTTGTTATTCCATAAATACCTTGTATCTTTAGTTAAAATGCATTGTCTCAAATAGTTCTAAGATCTATATGGAACATTAGTGGAGTTTCTTGAGACCAGTCAAGTTTCCTGCTGACATCACGCTGTGTAATTTCCATCTTTAAACTTTCGCGCTGTTATTATTGGCTTAAACACGCATTGTTTCGTATTCAGTGCACATTGCTCACAGAAGCTCATTTGACGTCAATCATTAATCAGCGAAAGGACATCTACATTATCAGGGAAGGGCAATCATTATTCATACTATGGACCCGACTCCTTTCTTGCTTCCCTGCTTGCTTCCTTGCTTGCTTACTCACCGTCTCTTTTCGTTTCTCGGCGAATCGAATCGACATTGGTTTTAGTGTCGCGTGAAATGAATCACGAATAAGATAAGGTGATTTATAGATAAGCGAGGCGGGGGTAATAAGGAAACGGATTATGATCCGATTATTTAAGGGTAAAAGTGATTCCGCTCGAAGATTAACCTACTTTCCAAAACTTATTATTGATTTCCATTCAATTTATATCCGGCTTTAATATCATCATCCCATTTTCCTTTATTTTTATTATCCATAGCATAATCGTATTATTCGTTTCGATAATATTTGAGATAATTTTATTAGTGGTTGTTCCTCATGGTAATTATCCTCTATGTCCGGCTTCTATTTCTATTCAAGTGTCAATGGCCTATATCTCTTATTGTATTTTGTAGATTATTGTGAAATTTCCTTTTTTAATTTCACCCTTTTTTCAAATGATTCTAGGATCAACATTTTGGGTCCTTTAGGGTTCAATCCTCATTCAATCAGTGAACTACATAGATATGCCATTGTAAATCTTCTCTTTAATATTAGTTATTTTATTAAATTCCAATTTTTGAAATGAAATATGTACCTACTATATTACATCCGTCGACTGGATTTTTTCCAGTCTGGGTTCTGAATGTGTAATTTCTGTAGTTTTCTTCATTGTTAAGGGAAAAATCTGCCAATAAATGGCAGTTTTTATCATAATTTAATTTTAAATTGCTACCAGAAATATTTTTGCTCAACTTTTGAGTTTGTGTATTCAGAAATAATTGCTAATAATAACACCCAAATTTAAAAAATAGTTAATAAATGAAGGTTTTAAATTATTTCTTTTGTTTGTGGAGACTTTCTCGTATTAAAACCCAAATACAGTCACTCATCATATTCTCGTTGTTCAATTTAATTTTCACTATTATTTTTAGAATATATTGTCCTTTATCAAAATCCAAATGAAAATGTTATTAATATCTTTCCTGTTTTCCGGAAATAATTTTTAAGTGCGCGGTGTCTGCTCTTATAGCTTATGTATAAGAAATGACAACTTTACGAAATCAAAAATAAATTTCTTTTTAGCTGTTTTAGTTTTCCGGTAATAAGTTTTAGATGCGCAGCGTCCGTTTCTATAGTTTTGGAAAAGTGAGAGCGATATAAAAATCAATTTTTATCAAATCTTAAGCTTTTGATTTTTTTAATTTTCATTACATTTTATATAACGTATTAATTTTTTATTAAAATCAAAAATAAAATTTCATTTACATCTTTTTTGGTTTCCGGAAATGATTTTTATGTACGCGGTGTCCATTTCTAGAGGCGAATGCAACATATGAATCAAATTTTCTCAAAAGTCGCTACTTAAATTTTTATTATTAATTAATAGGACACATTATACGTAATTAAAATCCAAAATAAAATTTCGCCTTCATCATTCCGGTTTTCCGGAAATAATTATTAAATGTGCGATATCCACCCCTACAGTGCTTGATTAACATGTATCATATTACTTATTGACATAAAATATGCAAAAGCAACCTTCGAAATCCGAAAATCGATATTTTAGTGTCTTTTGATGCCTACTGTTCATGCATTCATTCATGCATTAAAACAATTTGTAGACCTGTGTTATTGTGTTATTGATTGATGTAATAATAATCCTATAATATAATTTAATGTTGTGTAGGGGGCATAAAAACTATTTCGATTTCATTATTAGTCCAAGGTACTTTTATTAGAGTTGTCGCTAAAGTCTGTCCGTCGATATGTAGGGGTGAATTTAGATCAGGACTACCCCAAAATTTGTGCGACGTCCACTAACCCAACTCCCTTAGGGTTGAAGATGCACGTTTGATATAGGTGCGCACACACATGCCACAGAATGGATGCACTTTATGAAAGTGACAACTCGACATGACGTGAATGTAATTACAATACACCCTTTAATATAATCCGTACAAAGACGCGCAAACATGTCGCTTCGATGCGTCACTTCATTTATGAAAAGACGTCCGACATTGAGAGTTTTCTAAATATATAAATATTGCTGCGGATTGCGAGCGGGCGGCGCGCCGAGCAATAATTTTCTCCTCGGAAGGAAGAACAATAAATAGCAATTAAAAGTCACCCCTGTATGGCAAGGGCTGCCGTTTAGGAGACAACTAACAGAGCATGAAATTTACTACGGGGTTTATGTAGAGAGTGCCTCACTTCGCAGATCGTTATCATTTATTATCGGAGCGGCGAATTTTTGCACTCGCATTCGACCTTTTCGGCTCCGCACAGCTTTTTACTGCAACTTAATGAGCACTGTAATATTCATTTTAATGAACTTACATACATGCAGAATTAGCCTTTTTTTTCTATATATATATTTTTAAGCAAAGAGTCTATTTGCATCGGCGTATAAATCCGCTCTAACCTGAGTGAGAGTCTAATAAATCCGGGGGCGGCGAAAAGAGAGGCGCGCTCGCGAAGATTTCAATAAATTTACATACTCCATACCGCCACTTATTTTATAACTTACTTTAGCTTATTTTCTTCGTCTTTCCGCCGCCGCCGTAAAGATGCATCCCTTTATTGAGGTTTTTCCTCCGAAGGCAGCAACCAAGAGAGAATTAACAAACAAAAAATGTCGTAAAATTTATTGAAAGCTTTCAGAAAATTTTGTTTATTAAAAGTAGGATTGAACTTTTATTCTCGAGGACTTTATGAAAATTAATAAAGTTCTCATGGAAGCCTGATTAGTTTCGTCATTAAAAGCAACTGAAAAGTGATTTTTATTGGAACTCTGAAACTTTCTTTTTCATTTATCTTCATTAAAAAAATTTTAATGAGTATTTCTGTTATAAAGACTTGTTTAATAATGACTTTAATATTGTTGATTTTTAAGTTTTTTTCTTGGTAATATCTGAGCCTTACTTGTTTACTTTTTTTTTTAAATAATTTTACTTTAAAATAAGACAGCTGAAAGTTACTTTTTTCAAGTAAAGATGCAAATAAAACTATATGAATATAATTAGGACAGTAAAGAGAAGATGGCAAATAATTGGATAACATTTATCTTAAAGTGAAGACGTGCCCGAGAAGCAATTGGTAAATTTATTTGAGGTCTACCTCGAATGAAATCCGCAAATTTAACCAATAAAGCACACTTTGATCACACAAACGAAAGTAATTAAACGAAGAAGTTCGGAGCGCACATTCAGATAAAAATGTCTTAATTTATTGCAGTATCTAACAGTAAGACTTAACAAAAACAAAAAATGAAAAAAGAATGAAAGAAAAACGCGTCCTTCTTAATAGATCAAACAAAAGTTTGCATCTCCCTGGAACGCTATACGGAGATTGCTCTTATCTTTTTAATTGGTACTATGCTGGGGAGGGACATAAATTTACCGGAAATGTGCCGTTGAATACAAATTAGCGCGGAGTGCACGTATTGCTGCTCCATAGTCGAGTCCATCGAAAACCCCGGGCACTTTCAACGGCCCTAAAAGAAATTACCACTGATTTCTGTTTTACGCGTCTCTCCGCCTCCAGCCGCCCTATGCTGCGGCCTTCGCATTGCCTTGCATTCGAAGCGAAAAGAAACACGAAAACGACGAGTAAAAACAATAACGGAGCTCACTAAGAAAACACCGTGCAGCTTCATAATTTCATATACAGACGCAGCAACCCCTCGAAGGATAACAGTATAACATTCACATATATGATAATGGTATGTATGTTGCAATAAAGCCGACTAGCTATTTCATAATTGCACAGATGTTGCGAATGTAATTTCCTAATATCGAAAGCAAAATGGTCGTGGCCAAACAAGCAAACAAACAGAGAGAGACTCCCTTAAAGTTAAAGTCTTTTCGGCAGAGAGGTAATTTCTTTGCCTGTACTTCCGTTTAGTTTCGTTTCGTTCCATTAATGAAAACAACTGAACTACATATAGATATATAGTAGGGAAAGTTTAAAGTGAATTAGGAACTTTCATAATCCACCTTTCGATAATTAGTACCGTGTGTGTGTGGGCGTGTGTACGGTGCATGTATCGCGATAATCGAGTTTCGTCATAGAATCGGTTACGTCGGCGACAGCGGCGGCGGTGGTTTTCCGAGCCGAAAATGCTCCGCTGGAAATTTTCCCGGGACATATGCGTCGCTACGTGTGCCGTGGCAGATTTCGGTTGTGGGATAGATGACAAAGTGTGATCCTTCTTGCACACCTTTAGCCTGGCACAAAGGTAATTGAAAAGATTTCGTCAGCGCGCGGGCAAAGAGGAAATGCAGCGCGGCGGCGGCGTCTCTAAATAAAATATACGCTTTCGTGCATTATTTATGTGCGGCGAGCTTTCCCAAATTGAAAATACTGGCGGCTTACATTTCCACTTTTCCAGCGCGCAAAACACACACACACACCTGCACAGATCGATCTTCATGCACACACACGCATCCACAGACAGCATATACAGTGATGTGAAACACGCAGCACCGTTAGCGGTACTGCATTCCTACAAATATGGAATGCATAAATAATAACCAATGTGACAGTTTTTCTTTTTACGTTTATTTAAGCGGTTTAAAATGTTTTCTTCCTATTTCTTTTTTTTTTTTTTTTGCTTTTGAATTACATCCAAGAATTGCGCATTTTGTTTTTGTGGAAATTATATTCTGGGAAGGAATAATCAGATTTAAAATCGATGCATTTCCTTTACTGTACTACTCGTATAACAAAAGAATAGGGCATTGGGAAAAGTGAATAAAAAAGATTTTCGGGTTGGGAAAAATGGCAAATATCTTTAGCAATCCGTAGCTTGACTGCCAAGTGTGCACGTGACAAGGCGATTCAATCAAAACAAAGTCTGCGAGCAGGGCGAAACGGAGAAGAGTTACTCGAAAGACTTGATTGCCACTTCCAAACGAGCTTTACCGACGAACGAAAATTAAAGCAAGTTAAAAACTATTTACTTCCCTGTGCACTTTGTAAAACGACACATCGCTCTATGCTCCACTTGTATACAGCTTTTGCATTACTCTTTCTCTTTATCTGTGTGTGTGTGTGGGTGTATATTTGTATTGGACTATGGCGAAAGTTGTCTGCGGTAATCACGAAAGTAGTGGAGAAAGCACAAGCGGCGCTTCGAACGTGCTCTTTCCGTCTGTACGTTTCGGTGGTTGTTGGCGTTTAGCGGTGTGTAAGGGAAGCCTAGTCTGTTGTTGCTGTTAATGAACAAAGTTTGGCGGAGGAGGTAATAAAAACGACGCGCGAACGACGTGCCAATAAACTGGAAAATGCACAAGAAGAGAGCAAAGATGGATGATAAAAATAAGCCGTAAAATAGTTTAGCTCGAACGCGGCGCGGCGCGCACATTGCAAGGACCCCATCGCCGCCGCCGCTGCCGCTGCATTGCTGCCCCTTTTTCTTCCATAACACTCTCAATATCACTTACAGCGGAATTCTCCGGTAATAAATTTATCTCGTTTCTAGTCAGTCTATTTTTACTTTAACTTTTACACTAGCTCTGAGCGCGTGTTGTTTTTATGAGCGCGTCGCAGTTTATTTGCTTTTCATTAAAGACGCTCTATTTGGTCTATATGGTGTATAAGAAAGGGGTTGCTTCTTCGAACAATACATTTAACATAAGAGAAACAAACTGGTATTTATATAGAGCCCATCGTATGTTTTTCTAAAGCTTTACTATTATTTTAGAGCCAAAGATTTTAAGCTTATTGTGTACAGTGGAAATTACCAGAGTTGGCAAACTTTTCTTTGCCAGATTTTGTGCTCTGGGAAAGCCATTTGTTGTTTGTTTTCAGTTATAATTTATAATTATTTTAAATGCGTACATTGCTTTAAAATTATTTTGATGTTTAATATGCGAAAAGTAGCAAAAATTTACTTGTTTTGCTAAGGATTGTTTTGTAACGGTTGCGCCATAGTCTGTTATCTAAACGAAAAAAGTTCTTATGATGTTGTATTCAATGAGGAATATCTTTTAAGCTTTTTTTGAAGCTCGTAATATTTCTTTTTTTTTTTTTGTAGCAACCCTTTGAAAACCTTTAATTATGAATTTCCATCTATTGCTTTTTTTTCACTGCAAAACCTTTTTTTAAGAAGTTTAAAATGATTCACAAGTTAGTAAATTGAATGTTTTTTACTTGATGTTAAACCACGTATTTTTTTTTTATTCTAAGAAAATTATTTATTTATTCTTATATACACGGTGTAACTTCTAAACGGCTTAACATAAATTCCTCAGGCAAAAATTAATATTTATGGTAAAAGAAAATCTATTCGGTGTTGTCAAATATGCAGGTTATCTAATTCCTTGACGTAATATTTTTTTTTTATTAAATGCAGCCCCGTTATTTTTACAATTCATTATAAAAGATCTTTTAATATGCTACCTATTATAATCTTAAAATTTCGTCAAATATTTAATGCATTTAAAGGTGCGTTTTAAAACATTTATTTTTTAATTACCTGTAATGCAATTTTTAATTCATAATATCAAAGAGGTACTTAAGCATGTGGATTGGAAGTAAAAGAAAAAAGTAATCATAAAATTTTAAAGTGAACGCTCAATTACTTTAAAGTACCATAATTTTTGATATATTAGTTTTAACGAAACGCTATACCGAGTATTGCACTTTTCAGATGACCATTGGGATTTATACATATAGTAGTAACAATATTACAATTATTTTTTTTCTATGAAAAAAATAGTTTTTTTCTGCTCTTTAATATAATTTTTCTTACAGTTAAAATACTTATGTGATAGTATTCAACTAGGATTACATTTTAATGTTATTTCGAAGTTCGTAGCATTTCTAGTTTTTATGCAGTGGATGAAAAAGTACCATTTACAGTTGTGGATTAGCTTTAAACTTCAAATATTTTTTTTAATAATAACAACATATTAGTAAAAGTAATTAATTGCGCAAGAAAAGGAAAAGAAAATAATCTGAATAATTGAACGTTTAATTTGGAAAACAATATCGTAACACAAAATAGGACAGAAATCATGTTGGAACTAAAATGAAATTTCTAAAATAATTCAGCATTTAGAGCGCAAGTACCTCTGCAAGCGCAAGTATAAATTGGCCTCCCCTGGCTGTAAATTAACAATAAATTAAAAGTAATTGCTTAATAGGATCGTTGAAATGTGCGAATCGAACACCTGAACCTTTAAAACACACTGTTTCTCGCACACAATAAAAGCGTCGGCGCTCTTTAATCTTTAATTTATTATAATAAATAAAGAAAGGGAAAAAGGACCGAATTGTGCCACTGCTTTATGAAGGCCTCAATGTATATGTATAAGGATTGCTTATTATACATGTCAGCAGCACATGGATAAAAAACAAGGAGCCTAATTGTAATTATTAGCGACGACAAAGAGGACGCTTAATTCGCTCTCTTTTTTGCGCTTTGTTTGTTTTCATTAGCATGCTCGGTACGCTCTCACCCCTCGTGTTTAATGCTTGCTTACTTTTAAAATTTGCATTTTCCTAGAACTACGCTATGCGACGCACGTCTCCAATAGACATCAATAATATTCGACGCCGGTTTACAAATACGCCACGCGTTCGCCGCCGATGAACGCTTCACATGACGCACTGACATTGCGAGCGCAGCTGAAATAAAAAATCTTGGAAAAGCTGCAAGTACAGAAAATGAAGTGAAATGCGTCGATCTAGTCAGCAGTTTTCCGGATGGAGCTAGTTTTAGTTGTTTGCTCGGCAAAAGAAAACTGTCTTTGTAATTAACTGCTAAACAACTGCTTTTTCTTATGATTTTTCCCTATAGTTTTTTTTTGTGTGATTCCAATCACTGGCGCATTGGAGGTTTCCTCTGTAATTCGTTTAAATTTGAAATTTCGACTGGAAATCTCCAGCGAGTTCTCCCCGGTAAGATTTACCGCTCACATTAAACACTATCCTTTAAGTGTGGCACTGGCAGAGCTTTTTCCTTTGTGGGGATTTACTTAACCTTAACGAAAATTTCGCCGGAAACGCTATTTACAATCGCAATATAATCCGGTCGAATTCGAAATGATCTTAGTCAACCGAAATTTCCCTTATGTATGCAACTTTTCTTTGAGATTTCCTCTCCCTGCGATATCTATGTGAAGCTTTTTGCAGCTTTATCAACTTAAAACTGAATCTGCATTACAATTTTCTGATTATCAAAAGGTTTTATGAAGAAAAAAAGTATATTTTTTATGGTAAAATTGTTTTGCTCCTTTTCTTATATTGGACAAAAACTTATTTTTTTTATTCGTTTCAGGTTTGTTATCAACTAGATTATTTTCCTATCCAATGGTAATTTGTAAGTAGAATACATATAAAAACTATTGATTAACTACTACTAATTCTGCATTTGAAATTTATTTGAATCGAAAATTAGCAATTTGTTTTAATTACCAAAAAAAAAGCGATAAAAATTTTACGAAATTTAAAGGCTGAATATTCCCTCGCTCCTGTTTGTTCATTCCGATGCCGAAACTTTTTAGCTGAAAACAAAGCGTAACATTTATACACGGTTTCGCAATAGCTTCGCACATTCAAATGTAATATTGTTTTCTGTTCCGCTTTAAATCGGCCGCACAATTTGATTTTTTCTATCGGGGGACTGCAGTGTACGATTACTCAACTAGAAATAAAACGCAAAATTCGGTCTATTTTACTATTTCGCTGCTGAATATGAGAAAGTAAAAAAAAAAACGAGTCAGCCACGCATAAAGGTAGTTATTCTGTTTCGATTTGACAAGAATCATTTATATGCATGTGTGTGGCGTGTAAATTTTCTTTTGCGGAGAAACTACAACAATTTTTCTTATTTTATTCTTATTTATACTACGATATTCATAATTACATCACGCTATGTTTTGCTGTTATTAATATTGATTTTTTGTTTCATTATTATATGTAGAAAATATTTTTCGACGTATTTTAGTGTTTTATAGTAGCGTAGAATTTCCGCCCGGCACCTTCATCACTTTGAAAAAAAAATCCCGGCGCCTTCACATCTACTTATTGGATAACAATTCTATAAATATCCACCCTTCCTTGTAAATGGTTTTATTTTATTTTTTCCGAATAATAAACAAAATTAATTTTTACTTTTTTTTATAGTTGTACTTAATGGACACTTACGAAAAATATAGCGGTAGAAAGGACCATAAATTTGTTACGAGTGGCGTATACAGTGGGAAAACAAAAAACAAAAATGGATTCGAGTGCACATGCAGTTATAAAAATGCTCTGCAATTCAATAGAGTGCGAATTAAACGGAAAAACGTGGAAAACTAGCCAGCAGTCAACATCGAATTAAAAAATATATTCCACTCGTATAATACTATACATCTATAGTACGTGCAAGCTTAAAATACCGTTCTGCATGATCATAAATGTAGTACCCTCTTATTTCAATGAAGATTTTGATGTAATAAAAAAAATTGCTAAGATTTAGAGAAGCTCCAATTTAATGTCTGCATTAAATTAGTGAGATATCAAAGCGCCATATTATATTAATTAATTAATTAATAAACTTAAACTTTAAAAAAATATTAGTAACTTTTGAACTAATTATCATAACGAAATAATTTTGATGCTATTTTAAAGATAAGTTAACCTATTATTTAAACTTGCACTGATTATTTTATTTTCAATATTTAATTTTAATAAAATTTCAATTTAAGTTAATTTTAAATTATAAAACCCTATTTATAATCAAATCATTATTTAAATGAAACAACAGCTTAAAATAATCAAAAGCCGATTAAATTTCAATGATTTTCCGAAGAATTATTCAAATAGAAGTATAATTTAAATATTTTTTTGTTATTATTTGTAAAAATTATGTTGGTTTCTTAGTGTCTCGTTTAAAATTCATTGTAACTTTGAAATACGTCAATAACTTTTGATCTATTTGAGATATTTTAAAATATCTTTCACCATTTTATTGATAATTTAAACTTATAATTATATTTTATATGATAATTCTAATGTTATTGTTTTTTAGTGTAAATAATTTAAATTAAAAAATGAAACACTGTAAAACATTGGAAATGCACTAAATTTTATGATTTATTTAATAGGATCGAAAACAATTTATTCTTGATTAATTTCTAGAAAAATAGAAACAAATTTGTAAAAAGACTTTTTGATTTTGAGCGCTCTGTTTAAAATGGCTCGAGTACTGCGTTAGTCAAACGAGAAAGATAAGTCAAGCGGTGCACCCGCAAAACACAAAAACTTTAATAACTTTGGAACTAATTATTACATTGCAAAAATTTTGGTGGAATTTTAAAGATATATTATGTTATTATTAAAATATTACTGATTATTTTATTATCAATTTCTATTTTATTAAATAAATCAAAATTAAAATTGTAATACTCGGTGAAAAATAAAATTTAAACATTTTCTTATAATAGTCAAAGACAATTTAATTTAAATGATTTAAGCTATAAAATTATTAAAATTTATACAATATTATTAATTTTTATAAAGAGACTGTGGACAGTACTTTTTCCATCCGGGTGAAAATTTTGATATTTCTCTTAAGTAGTTAAGTCATTTAATTATAATATTCATATTTCTTTTTAGATTTAATAATATCTATAATAACTTATCAAATGCCACTACAGTAAATGTTTTTTGTTTCAGATTGTGAGTTGCCAATTTTTAAATAGAATTTACAAATTAACAAAAAAACAAAATATTAAGGGGGTACTACATTAAAAATCGTCGTGTATAATGTACGTGCTGCATTTGTTGGCTGAGCTTTATTAGTCCCACCATCAATTTTCATAACCGCCCTTATGTGTAGTGGCAGTCTCGTCGTAATTTGAGTAATTCACTTTTTCGAGCGTTTGCGCAAATCCCGCAGTCATCCGTAAACGATTGAATGCGACTCCGCGATTTCTGCTGTTGTTTTCTTTCTTTTTATTTATTTTATCATACGTGTGGTATATTTAGTTGGCTGCTGCCGTTAAAGGAGATGGGAGATTAGCAAATCTGGAAATTAATTATCTTTGCGTGCTCAGGTAATATCTCGCATACCGCAATTTACATAGGATTATCAGTCAAAACAAGTGGCGCACTGGCGCGAAATATACAGAATGTTGCCAATTGCTGTTCACTTTTGGTAGCTTTTCTTTTTAAATGATCGGTAGAATTGTTTTGATTTTTTTATTAACTGTATATTTTGTTGAATGAATAATCGCATTTTTCTTCGTTTAAAAACAGCCGTTAAAATGATTTAATAGTTTTTATTTTAGTTCAAAAAATACAAAAAGCAACAAAAAAAAATATATGGCAATTGTTTGAACTAACCACTAGATGGATAACGGGATAAAAACCCACGGTATATAAAGGAAAATGTGCCGGCAGAGAATGCGACTAAGCTAATCCTCAAGTCCTCAAACTGTGCACACATATTATGATCCCGTACCGAATATTCCTTTGTGTCGGTGCTAATAATTCCGAATGTGCTGCAACTAAACTAAGACGCGTCTTGCTTTCGGGGAATTAGCCGCATACAGAGTGTAATGTTGATGCAAAGACGTCGTTCCGAAGTATTGTTCTATGTGTAGAGTTGCTTTAGCAGATGTTGGCTTACATTACTACCCACTTGAGTGCGCACCGCGTTCGGGATAAACCAAAACCGAATTTATAGTTCCGTGGAGTAGTAGTGTGTGAGTTGCCAAGGCTAAAGGATTACACACGGAATTTCATTATTGCCTCGTAAAGTTTAAAAAATGGCCCTTGGCTTCCATCCCCTCGCGCAACACACCAAACCGCCAACCGAACTCTTTCTATTTAAATTACATTTACAATCGAATTTAAAGCAATAGCTCTTTTTCTTTATGGTCCCGTGTACTATGTATTATTGTACATAATTTACAGAATATTCGGTAAAGTTAAAGCGTTAATTAAATGGTGTAAATATAAATTTAAAATAGATCTCATTATCTTTAAAATGCTACCAAAATTTTTGTAATGTCATAATTAGTTCAAAAGTTTTTGTGTTTTGCGGGTACGCAGTTTGACTTATTTTTCTCGTATGACTTAACGCTTAATTTAAATGGAAATTTCAAAATCAAAAAGTTTTTTGTAAATTTGTTTCTAAAAACCGAAACAATGCACTGATTTTATTATTTTTTTCTCTAAATTAATCAGGAATAATTTGTTTTTCAAACCTATTTGATAAATTTTTATGTTTTATTTTTTTAATTTAAATTATTTACTTAAAACTAAAATGTGGAATTTCCCTATAAAATATAAATACAAGTTTAAAATATCAATAAAACGGCAAAAGTAATTTTAAAATATGTCAATTTGACCAAAAGCTACTGACGTATTTTAAAATTATATCTAATGTATTTTAAATAAGACGCCACGAAAGCAATATAATTTTTACAATTAACTACAACAAATAATACATTCCCAATCGAATTTAAAGCAAAAGCTCTTTGTCATTATGCCCGCGCTCGTTTTGCTACTTTTGACAAACCAATGTCAAGCCTTTGAAAAGAAAATATAAAGCAATCTTGCAGTACTTTATAGTAATTATAATTTACGAAATATTCTGAAAATTTAAAGCGTTAATTAAGAGGTGCAAATTGTAATAACGAAAGACGGAAAAAATAAATATCATTAGTGCATTCGCGGTGAATGCATTCAAGCTGTATAAGAGCGGGGTTGGAAAGGGTTATGCATACAGCCACCGTCATATTACGCGGCTTCGCTTTTATGATGCCTGTTAATTTTAATAAAACGCGAATCCGTTGACGATGAGGACGTCATTAGACTGTCTGGTTTTCCGCGTCTGATAAAAAAACACAAAAAAAAACAACCGACTGGGTCGAACAACAAAGGCGCACATTGAAAAAAGAAAAAACTAAAAAATCGCGAGACTTTTCCTAGCTATTCATCGCCTCTGACGATTTGCCGTTTTGCCCCCGTGCGCAATTTCCGCCACCCGGCGCCTACACTTTAATTAATGAAAACTATTTTTCGGTGTCTTCGTTATGATATGCGAAAACAAAAGCCGGCAAATATTAAAAATAACAAATAGTATTTTCTACATATTGTTCTTTGTCGTTGATGAATTTCCATTGTATTTGTATTTTTTTTTGCAAAAGAGTTCATTTTAATCATTGAAATTGCTGATTTTTGGAGTCTTTGTTCTTTTGTTTACCGGAAAGATGTAAAGGGCTTTTTTTCGGCAAAACGTACCTGAAAAACATGCTTGTTGCTTATATCACAACAGAGACAAAGGACTGTGCTGACGCTGTGAAGTATTCTAGAAAATAGTGCAAGTTACGTGCTTAGTACCGGAAAGATTATTTTTTTACTTCTTTTCGTCACTTTCAAGTTGACTATTGTGATGCACGTGTGCTAACGGGGGTGGTCTTCGTTGCTGTTGCCGACTAGAGAGGTAGCTTCGTCGAGTAGAACGTCTCAAGTATTGGTTAACATGCTCTAACAAGTAACCTTTCGGATTTTGACCGCTGAAGTGTTGCTTTTAATTTTATGCAGACTCGTTTCCTTGTACTTTTGTTTTTCGGAAAGCTTTTATAAAATATTCGTTTGTTCTGCAAAATGAAATGAAAATTTCTGTTTGGTATAATTACATTTTGCATTTGGTAATTTATTTTACAATATAGTTATCGTTTGTATTGTTGATAATTAGAAGAGAAAAGTACGTAACGAAATAACTAAGAGCAATCCGCTAGATTTTTATCCGAGCGTTTTATTACTGGCGCGCAACTCGACTCTTCTAATTACAGACCTTTAATTACTGTTTGCGTCCTGTGGATATACTTTTGTTCGCCCGGTCTTCCATTAATTAAATAACCGTTTCTACTAAATTTGCCATGTTTAAAAGGTTAAATTTACTGACTTTAGATTAGACTGCAATGTACTTTTCTTTTTCATTGAAATTTGAACAGTTTACAAGTTTGCCCACCTTACTTATTGGTGTAATGTTTAAACAAATGACATATTATCAGTATAAGGAGACGGATGCTAATTGCATAAATATATTTATCAATTATATAGTATACAGTGTATCCGCATAATATATATATTAACAATAAACCGTCGCGCGGAATATTGCACTAAAGTAATTAGCATAGATTGCCCGAGAGTGTTGAATGGAATTAATTTAATGAAGTGTAAATAGACGCGCGGTACGTACTGATGTTGCACGTAGATAAACAAAATTTAATTTGCATCCTGATTATGAATTAGCCGCGACGCTCGTTTCCGTCTTCCTCTTTTGTTCTTCGCTAGTTATATGCGTAAATTGTTTTCGGTTTTTCTCGCACCTCTTTATTGCTTTTGTTAATTCCAGTATTTTGTTAAATGCAATTTTATTTAGTGGAAATCAATGCTATTTTCCAACTTTTGATTTGTTTTTTAACAACAACTAAATAATGGACTTTTAAATTAAAATAACTATGGAGATTTACCGTAAAAAAATCTTTAATAAGCATTATTTTTGTGGTCGTAATTAAAATTAACCATTTGAGAGTGACCGCAGTTGACCCAATGTTCAGGATATAATATTTTCAGAAATTAGGAATTTCAAAACAAATATAGTAGCAGTAATAAAAATAGTTTTTTGTTTATTAGTTCAATCAAATACATTGTATTACAATAAATAAATGTAAACTGTCTATGGCTACACGATATATAGGGGTATTAGTAATTATTTGATTTTATACAGAGTAGTATATTTTTAAACTTGATTTATTTATTAAAATAAAAATTGTAAGTAAAGTAATCTGCAACAATTTTAATAATAGGTTAAATTTTCTTTAAAATGCCATCAAAATTTTTTTGGCATAATTAATTAGTTCGAAAGTTATGATTTTTTTTGTATTTTGCGGGTGCGCCGCTTGACTTATCTTTCTCGATGGACTAACGCAGTACTCCATGTATTATAAATGGAGCGCTCAAAATCAAAAAGTACTTTTACCAATTTCTTTGTAAAAACCAAAACAATGATCTAATTTTCACTATTTTTTTCTTTAAATCCATCAAGAATAAATTGAGTTTGATCCTCTTTGATAAATCTTTTATTTTATTGAATTTCTCATGTTTTATACTATATGTTTTATTTTTTAATTTAAATTATTTACTTAAAAAAAGCAATAAAAGTAGAATTATCATATACAATATAAATAATGGAATAAATTATCAATAAAATGGTAAAAGATATTTTAAAATATCTCAAATGGTTCAAAAGTTATTGACATATTTAAAGTTATAATGAATTTTAAATGAGACACCTAAAGACCAACAATTTATAGGTATATTACATATTAATTTTGCCATTAATGACATCAAAATGTAAATTTTACATCGAGTTTACTAATTCTTCAGCAAATTGTTATAAGTTAATTTGATTTTTATTATTCTAGGCAATGATTTCTTTTAAATAATCATTTGAAATTATGCTGGGTATTTTTAGAAACTACAGGCAATTGAAAAAAGTTACAAAAAAAATTCTGTCTAAAAATTCTATAAAACAAAAAGTGTTATGATAAATAAATTTAAATTTTATATGGCTGCATAGTTTGTATTGCTACATAGCAATATAAATTATTATTCTGCATAGAAACACTAAAAAAGAGTAATAACAATTGAATAATAATATTTTCAAAAGCATGTGAAATATGTCTGTTTATGGGCAAACAAACAAAAACATAATAAATATCCCCTTTGGGTTGTCGAAATTAGTCCATTAACAACGACATGAAGGCAAATTGAAGCGCGCATTGATAATTCGATTACATTGGGAAAAAATATGACGACGCGTTTCTCTTTCATCCCTCTGTTTTGCATATCAAAGTATCCATTTGCGCCCGTGGACATAGGAGAGAGTAATCACTGCTCAATTTATCCCTTGTCGCTTTATTTCCACCTAATTAATGCAAATTATTTATCGCGCGCACTTTTTAATTGCTGTTATCGCATTCGAAATCTTTAACGATGCGAAAAACAAAAGCAAATTTGTTTTTCATTTTAATAACGCTTGGTTACTTGACAAATAAAATGTTACGAAACCAAATAAATTTTGTCTTTATTGCTGACGAAAAAACAAAAACACATACTACGTATTAAAACGGGAAGAAAGTTTAATGTGTTTTTGTGGAAATTAAAGGCAAATGCGTTGTGAATCCAAGCATGAGCTTTGGAAAATTGAAATATAAACGGCCGGTCGGGAAGCATCAAGCGGCAGTATAATATGGGAAATCACCTTACCATACTCGCTCGCATCGCGCTTCATCGAATCACACAACAGGATTACAGGAGAAAATAGTGTGCTCTCTCATGAATGCTAAATTGCCATGGCCAGATTTTCCTCTAAGTGCGTCCTGCTGCAACCCTTGCCGACGCTTACAGCAGGATAACAGCACTCCTAAACCTCTCTCCTTTAGCCGATCCTCTACGGCCGTGCTTACTCATTGTAATGAACATAGTTACAACAATGGTATTTCGCTTGTGCCTTCAAACAGGATACAGGATACAAATCGCGTTCGTATCAAACCATCGTCCTTGCACTTAGAGACACCTGGATGCCGAATTTCCTTTAAGTGTTCCCTTTGAATTCCGATTTCTTAATTAATCTCTTTGTTGAGGATTTAGATGTTGTTGATGGTGGATAAACATTTCAATTTCGCATAAAAAATTAAGTATTTTGTATTTACAATTTTTGTTAAAAGAATAATTTTCAGGATATTTCACTCAAAAAAAAAAAAAAAAAAAACACAGGTATTGCTGAAATAACACATTGTAAAGGCGCCGGCCAACTGTGAAGTTTTTATAGTTTTTTATTATTTACAATTTTTAAGATTAATATAGAGAATATTCCATTGAAGAAAAAAAAGAAAATCATTTGATTTTTATATTTTCAATTGATTTTATTTAATTATTTTAATAGTTAAGGTTGATTTTTATAATTTTTTAGAACTTTTGAATTGTTTTTTATATTTTTCTTCGAATTTCAGTAATTATTTTAATAGTTAGTCTTGATTTTTATGATTTTGACTAAGTTTTGAATTGTTTTTTAAATTTTTCGTAACATTTTACTAAATATTTTAATAGCTATGTTTGATTTTTATAATTTTTAGCAACTTTTGAATTGTATTTTACATTTTTTATTGAATTGCAGTAATTATTTATTTTTAATAAGCTTTGAATTGTTTTTTTTTGTTTATTAACTTTCGGTAATTATTTTAATAGTTAGGTAAGCACCTATTGTTCTTTAAAGTCATATAAGAACAATTTATGTATTAATTTTTATATCGAAGTCAAACTTAAAGAAACAACTTTTTTTATAACATTTTAAAGCACTACACTGCATAAGGAAACAAATTGAGAGAATCCAAGTCCAAAACCCTTGGTCGAAGCTCTACGCTCATGTTTACTGCTGGATTTATTGATTCGACCATTATTATGGCTATTATCAACATTTTTGCATTTGACATTGCAATTTCAGTCATTATTTTAACAGATTGTGTTGATCTTTTTAAATTTTAAGTTTATAATTGTTTTTTTTTTCATTGAATTTCAGTAATTTATTTTTATGTAATAGTTAAAGTTGATTTATGAATTGAATTTCGTATTCGTTTTTTAATTTAAATAAGAACGGGGATAACGGAAGTACCATAATGTGAAAGCGCCGGGTTATAAGTAACTACTTAGTTGCTAAATTAAATAATTTAATTTGTGATTTAAAACAGATGGTATTTTCTAGTGGAATAATGTACCCAATCAATATAATTCCAATCGCTTATTTAGATGCTAACAAAAAGCGATATAGAAAAGAAATCTATGTTCAAGTTGCGCGAAAACCTTAAATCTCGGCTAGTGGATTACGTCGGGGTCTAAGGAGATTAAAAGCTTGCGGAGTTTTAGGGAAATTTAGGGTAAAATAAAGAATGCAAATTTAATCCTTAAGAATCGGATGTTCTGTTTCACGAATTAAAAACAAAATCCGTTTTATCTTATCACAAAAAATAATAATTTTCAAAAGCAACCGCTTTTTTAATATCCATTAAAAAGTGTAAAAATTGAAATAACTTTAAAAAGTTAATACTGTAATTATTCTGTTAACAGGATGGAGAAAGAGGATATCTGGAAGGATTGGCTTCTAGGTATGCCGATTTGTTCAACACCCATTACGGCGACGTGTTCAGCTACCTGGAGGACCTAAGACGCCGAGATTGGGCCGAGATGTCGCCTCGCGAACGTTTGGCAGCCACTCCCGAAACGCCCCCAGGAAATTATAGTCCCATTTCCGGCATTGCCGTTACCTCTGGCCTCACTTCTTCGCAATCGCAGCCCATTTACGTCCCCGGAAAGTATTTGGTAATAGTCTAAATAGTGCGCTCTCTCTGTGGAAGCATTAATTTCTCGTGTGTTTCTTATTACTGCCTCCGCACAGCCTTCCAGCTGCCTGAGCGACAAAGAGGAAGACGAAATTTACGGGTTCGGCTATGGCGTTTATGGCGCCCAAATGGCCAGACAGCAACAGCAACGCTTAATGGGCGCACAACAGCCTACCAGCCATCAACCCCTTTTACTACACCACCAACAGCAAAATTATCAAACGTAAGTCGCTTTACATTGTTTCCCTCTTTCTGACTTTATTTTAATTTAGTTTTTTTTTATTCAACTTTTTGCAATTTATTCTTTGCAATGCGAGTACACCAAAACAGTGAAAAGTCAAGAGAAATGTATAAATAATGTTTTTAATGAGTGTCGATGTGATGTTGATGTGAGTAATTGAAATTTCTGCGAAACATGTTGGCTGCATTTATTGCAAGTACGTCGTACTATATACATATATAGTTTTCGTTTCTTTTCGCGAACTCTTGAACTTATTCGTTCGTGTTCAATTGAATGTTTGCATTCGATACTGTTATATTTGCAAACTCTTCTTGTAAAGAGTGTGTGTAACAAGGCAGAATGCACGTAGGATGTTTACTCGGAATATGTGTGCATGATGTCGTTTCGATTCTAAGTGTATTGACTTTCCTTGCCATTCGGACATCTATCTTGCCTCCTTCTCTATCTACTCTTTCTTTATGTGCATGCCAACTATAACTCCTTTGTGGCCATTTTCTGCATATACAGACCTTGGTACTTCGATGCCACGCTCCTTGTCACATTGCTGCAGAATACAGATCTTGAAAAACGATATCATTTTTATACAGGGTACATATTTTTTTGTTCTTTTTTTACCACTACTTCTGTATCAAATTAAGTTAAACATTTTTATTTATCTTTTGTCTCAAATGGTGGTATGCTAATAGTAATTACTAATAAATTTTATTGGAGCGCATATCAAAATTTATAAATTTAAAATTTTGCTATAAATTTCCTATTTTTACTTTACTAATTTAGTAGTGGATAATTTTCTTAAAATACGGATGTTTTTTTCTAAAGTATAGGAAAAACTGTAAGATTTCGTTGCTGGTAACAAGTCAGTTTCTTGTTTTTCTCTTTCCATATACATCTTTATTTTTATTGCAAGGATTCAAAGTGAAGTAAAGGACAGTTATCCTTTTTCCAAACTTTCCTGAAAGTGGAAAAATGATCACTTTCCTTTCAGCTGTTTCATAACAAACTGTTTAATAATCATCATTGTTATTTAACTGCAATTAGGTTTTAATAAAAATTACTAAAAGTCGTTTTGAAATAGCTGAGAGGAATGTAATCCTTTTTCCACTTTCAGGGAGGTGGATAAAGGATAACTATCCTTTATTTCACTTTGAATCCTTAACATTTATATTTAATTAAAAATTAATTTAAAGTTAACAGAAATTAAGGTACATATTAATGTTAAGGATCAATAATAATAATAATAATAATAACTACATAATTTAAATAGAATTCGAATTTTGTTGCAGATCCGTGTTTTGATTGTGATTTTATGTTTTTTGCTCCTTTTTTAACTAATTATGACAAACTGTTCTAATTTGTTTTGAGCGCAGACTTCTTCTTTAATATTAGATACATCAATGTTTTTCAAAAAGAAATGATTAAAATTAATTGAGTTAGTTTATCTTCAAAGATATTTAAAGATTAAAAAAAAAAATGTATACATTGATTTGGGTCAGAAGGATTACTATTTATTTTTTTAATTATTATTATAAAATTTTAGTTTTCTATTTTCACAACTTAAAATATTATTATTTTCTTTTTTTATATTTCTTTAAAAATTATAAAGTTTTCTTAGAAAAATTTAAATTAATGCAGTAAGGTTTTACTAATTAATTTTACATAATCATCCTGTAGAATTAGGCCAAGAAAGTATAAGACATATGCATATAAAGAGCAAAACCTATGTAATGATAACAATAAGGAAAGAATGTCACCTGTTCTTGACAATTTTCAATATTGTTCGATAAAGGGGCACGGAGATAGAGTTGTTGTTAGACCAGCAACTTGTTATACCTGTTATCGAAGCCAGGAACGAACTTTTTCTTCAATAAATCGACTTTCATTGAATATTGAATGCTGAATAATTCTGTTTGCAATATTAAAATTTTCAAATTTATGCACGTTGTAGCAGGGATAACGCTAATATTATTCTTTCATTTATTTTTTCACGTAGCGCATTGTAAACGACCCTTGTTATTTTAATTATTAAGAACATAATTTGTCGCTTTAGGACTTTAATTTGCTTAATCCAACGGTTTCATTAAATTTTATTTAGTTTTAACCAAATGTTAATTTCATTTGCCCCATATTTATTTTAAAACACTTTGAGTTCTTTTTTTTTCTTTGTTAATATATTTTACTGAAAATGAAAAAAATATATTTTTTAAAAGTAATAACGTTGAAGGAACTGTTAATAAAAAGAAAGTACTTCTAAATAATATAATTAATCGTTATAAAGTCATTTGCGTGCTTAATTTAGCGTAATTACATATGCGCACCGCATTTTTCTCCGTATATTTTCATTAAAGCGGATCAAAAAAGTTAATAAACGTCAATTGTAAGTGGTTTGACCTGAACGTTAATCACGCAATTCATTTTATACTTGGACCGGATATCAAACAAAATACATATAAATAATCCGAAGCAAAAAAAAAATAAAAAGAAAAAAAAAACCTTTAGCGACATGCAATAATAAAAAAATATATTTACGAAAGTTTCTCTGATGTGGTCCTTTATTGATTACTTTATTTTACTTCATTATTGTAGCTGTATAACAAACTGTAATTGTATAGGATTATTTCTCTATTCTTAATTTTCTTTTTCAGGTGTTTGAGTCCACGCTCAGCATACTTTTACGAATTTCCGCCAAACGGTAAGCAATCAATTATTTATTTTTTATTCAATTAATATATTTTTTAGTTTTCTGTATTAAGATTATGTAGTGTACAATAAAAGATATTATTATTAAATCAGGTCATTTGATGTAATTGCTAAGCATCTTTTAAAATAATTAGCTTTTCTTAAACTTTATTAATATTTATTATTAAATCGATTATTACAATGAGTCATTTCTTTTTTATATTTTTTGCTTATATCTAATTAAATTTTTTTTATTGTAAAAGTTTCCCATATTTCAAATATGTTATAAAAGTGTCTTTGTTCAGAGGGGAACTTTTGTAAAATGGCTAAAAACACTCGATTTACCCGTCCGAATGGAATTTCACCGTTCCGAAAGGGCGAAACTATTATTTATTTATGTGTAGGCGGCTTGTTTGTCATTCCGGACACGTCCGCATATTGCAATTATACATTTTAACCGGTTCTGCCAGGGCAAAGTATTGCGTAGCATGCAAAGGGTGCAATTAAACAGTAATTTTGTCGCGTTATCAATAGTTTATCGAAATATGGTGCAATTCTCTCTAATAATTAACATTATTTTAGTTTATACCTCTTTCGGGATTTTAATCTTCTTTTTTTGACAAAATTTATTAGTTATTTACCATTGGTTCATTCTGTTACGATTTTAAAACTTCAGATTTCGCTAAATTGTTTTATTGTTCAATTGATCTTAAAAAAATATATTTTTCTACATACTTTAAAATCAATTTTAAATTATGAATTAATTTTCATAAGTTTCAATAAAATTAATTGAAGAAATATATGGATTTTTGGCCATAATTGAGAACAAAATAAAAACAGAAATGTATAGCATAATTTGGCTAGGAGGGAGTAATAAATTTTTTTTTAAATAATAAATTCGAATTTCGCATTTACATATACCGCAAATAAATATAATTAATCGGATAGTTTTTTCTTTTGAGTTAGTTCAGTTCAAATATAAGAGACTGAAGTTTCCACTGAACTGAATGTGCAAGCGCCGGGGATATCATTCTGTTAAATACGTTTCGATTTTTACTTATTGCTACTTTTCACTTTAATAAGAAATAATTTAACTAATTTATCGTATTTTTAAATTATTAATGGAAATATTGCACTATCCTTAGAAAATTAAAAGGAAAACTGGAAAGTAAAATTTATTAAATTTTCTTATGATTTTTTTATACAAAGTAGAAACCATCATTTCATGATAAATTATATATAAAAGTTTCCATAAAATTTATTAAAGTAATCTGTATTTTTATACCATAATTTGGGACAAAATCAAAACAGAAATGCATACCATTGCAAAGCTATATTTAATTATTAAAAATAAAAAAGAGTTTTCAATATTTGTTTGTAAAATAAGCAGTAAAATTTATAGTTTTTCTTATTATGGTTAGGTGAAACTTTTCGTAAGTAGTACTTGAAGAAGCTCTTAACAAATATTTATACTCTTTAGCACTCGAGTCTTGAAATGAAAATTTATAGGGCCGCACGCAAATTACGAGCTTTTCAAGCTCACAACATACACAAACTCATACACACACACACACACACACACACACACACACAGACACAAACAAACAATGATCCACACACTATGTTCGTCTTCTTAATAATGCAATAAAGCATAATTATCCATTGTGCACATATTGCGCTTTTCAGTAGTATCGTGTACTGTTCTGTGCATCCCTTATGCCGCACCTTTGGTTAATAAGCAAGTGGACCATAAATTTAAATAATACACTCGCGTATTTATTTATGTGCGCACGTTATGTGCAAGTGATGCTGCATTTATTTGATGCATTTATATAGAGGCTATTGTGGAACCGCTGCTGCTGCTGTTGGAAAGATCGAGTTTTGGTCGGTTGGTCGCTTGGTCGTTCATGGGGGCGGTTGGTCGTCGTTGCAATATTTGCAGCAAATTTTCCGTTTCGTTTAAACAGTCATAACTCACCGAAGGTGGAAGCCATAACCAGCATCTGTCCATTTTAAAGCCTTATATATTTAGTGCGTCTGGGTCCAGTGTGTGTCACGTTGATCCATCGCTCGGAATCCTCGTTGTTATCAGCTAGATGATAGCGGATCTTGGCATCAGTAAATCACCACCGGAGCTGCTCGACGAAAATCCGATTTGTCACTACCGCCCCCACTGATTATTATTTGACGTGATCCTGCTATTTTATTTTTTTCTTCTTCTTCGCCTTCTTCGTCCTCTCTGCTCTTTGTACGAAGTGCGAGTTTATGGAAGCACGTCATGCTTTTTATACCCTGTAATTTTTACCTATTTTGATTGTTCACTGATTCCTTTTTTTATGTGAAAACGTTTAATTTTCATATTTTGATTAGTTATTAACTCATTTTTAGGGCTCTTTTTATTGCATTTTCATATGTGAAATGGTTTTCCAAGAGATTCTTAGGAAAATAAGCGTTCTTATTTTCATAATTAATGTTAAAATTAGGGTCCGAAATTTTACTGCTCAACTTCAGAGTTGATTTATTCAAGAATAATGATTGTTATGATCTCTCGAATTTATAATAAAAAAAAAACTTGATTTAAAATGAATATTTTTAAAGATTTTCTCACTTTGAACTCCAAATGTTATCCCTTATCATATTCTCGTTATTCTGTTTAATTTTCCCTGGTAATTTATATGATATATTGTCCTTTATAAAAATCCTTGTGAAAATGTTATTTATACCTTTCCGTTTTTCCGGAAACAAGTTTTAAGTGTACGGTGACCGCTCTTTTAGAATATGTTCAAGAAGTCCCTCATTTATGTCAACTTTTCTCAAACGACACACCTTCGATTGTTTTTAATTTTTACTCTTATTTTTTAGAACATTTTGTTCTTTAACAAAATCAAAAATATAATTTCATTTTGACAATTTTAGTTTTTCGGAAATTGGTTTTTGATGCTTACGACGTCCATTTCTATTGTTTGCGAAAAGCGAGGTAAACATAAAAGTCAATTTTTTTCAAAAGATACCCTTTTGATTTTTTAATTCTCCCTTTTATTTTATAGAGTATAATATTCTTTATCAAAATAAAGAAATAAAATTTCATTTATAAATTTTTCGTTTTCTGTAATTAATTTTTAAGTGCGCGGATCCATTTTTTAAATAAGTGCAACATATACATCAAGTTTTCGCCTAAGTCTCAAACTTTTCAAATTTAGATTTTATTTTATAGAATGCATTTTACGTTATCCAAATCTTAATTGGTTTTTTCTAAGTCTCCGGTTTCCTGGAAATATTTTTTAATGCAGAGAGAAAATCGAAACCCGATAACCGAAAATATTTTTTAATTTTTTTTTTTTATAATTCGGGATCCTGGATACAAATTCTATTTTTATAAACGGGAGTATGTTGAGTATGCATTTTTGCAAAACTTTGTCCATTTAAACAAATCCTTATCTTTAAAAATGTATTAAAAGTTAGCCAGTATATGGCTAAGTATATGGTTTGAGAAAATTACCACCCTGTAATAAAAAAAAGGAATAATTGAAAATGATAATTTAACTTTATTTTATTTTAACATTATTGAAAAGAAGTTATAAAGCCAAGATTCAAGAAATTATTCAATGTTTAGTTCTACTAAAGAAAAAGTTTCTGTAATTCGACTATAAAACTTCTCCAAGGTTTTTACATTACTTCAAAGAATAAAAGTTAAAGTTTAAAAACTTCTATTCTACACCAACATTAAATTATTCATATTAAAACTAGTTTTTCTTTTCTATAATATTTCCATTGACCAATTTTCTTTCTTTTTTATATTTTCTAATCTTTTTTCAATACATCTTTATCTATAACTTTCTTCTTTATATTTAGTAATAATAAGTAAATTATTATTCCAAAAAATTAACCAATACAACCCCTAATTGGATAACTTTACACCAGCCAACTGCAGTTTGAACAGCAGAGCCTCGATAACAGTTTATTATTTTGTACTGGGGCTGATAAACAATACCAATATGGACTTTTAATGAGAAATTTGCAAATAAGGCAAATGGACAAACACACATATCGAAAATGCATTTGCTTTCGGTCGGACGAAGGCCGCTTTAACCTGTAGGTGCATAATTTCCAATGTGTATTTTATGGTGAAAAAAAATCATTGTCAAAACATAGATAAAGGGCGAATGCATGGATGGATTGATGGACTTCCGATAAACAATTATAATGTTGCGCGGCTGTTTTTGTATGAATTTTCCGCCATAATTTGCTATATATTGGAAAGCGATATAGTCAAAATAACGTATGCATACAAACATGTTGGTGGGCACTCTTTGTGCATTAGTTTCTGCATAATCAATACGTTCAACGACAGCAACCCTCTCCGCGCTTCATGAATATTTACCACTAAAAAAAGCTTTTCGGTGCGCACCGCGAAAAAACATGCCCGCGTTTTGCATATCGGGCATATGTTTCAGCTAATTTCTACATTATACAATTGCCATTATTCTTCTCTTCGCTTTTTTTCCTCTTGCAACTACCACTTTTTTCAATTAGCTTCTGTTTTACTGTTATTTATCTCTATAGTTGCTTTTATTTTGCATAAGGATTTTAACGACTTAAAGAAATTCCACGCCAAACCAAATTGTAAAATTGTAAAAGTGCAGTTGATTACAGTTGATTTCCTTTGGTTTCAGATCAAACGTACGCTAACACTGCCAAAAAGAAGACGACGTTCTCGAGATTCCTAAGGGGACTGAAGACTTCTCACCGTAAAGAAAAACACGGCAACAGTTCGCCGCGCCATGGACGCACAGCATCCAGAGGTGTACCGCAAAGGGTGAGTTTCCGAAACTATCTCTTTTACTTTGATTCTATCTCTATTTCTGCGTCTGTATGTGTATATGTGTATAGATATAGTTATCTAAAGGCGTCTTTTCTAAATTCGCGATTTCCCAGTTTGCAAACCCCCCAGCAAACGAATGCCCGCTACGTGCATTCCGCTCTATGTGAACGCAACAGTTGCCCGCCGAATTACTTGACCGAAACGTATCTCTCCAGACGAAACTAATGTCCAGTGAAATTGTCCTTTATTATAAATGTTGCTGGGAATTGTGCTCAGGCGGCGTCTTATAAATAGTGGACAGGCGAGAACAAAAAAATTCGAGGGATGAAAATTGGGTAGAGTGAGGTAGTAGAGAACGGGGGTGGAAAAGTTGTGCCGGCTCGTATTAAGTGAGGCATTCCTTATGCTGCACATCGCTTTCATATAAGGTTTATACGTATAGTGCGCTGAGCAGCCGAAAAAATTACGTCAGAAAAATGAACGTAAATCAATCAACGTGTCATAGTTTGCACGCTCGAATGAAACGGCTACAGGCTACTGCACTCTTTTCCAGCTTTTACTCTCTGCAGCCGCTTCCCTGCTCAAATAAGCTGCGTTCTTTTCTTGTATCTTGCTTGTTTTGCTTGGATGAAATGAAACTATCATTCATTTATTACTTGCCACGTTTCTGTTTCCGTTTTTAATTGATGTACAAAAGTTTTCCCTGTTTTTTTTTTAATATCTTTTCGCTGTGTGTGTGCGTGTGAATGAACTGAATGTTTCATTTCAAAGCTGCTTGTTCCTCTTTTCAACTACTGGGGTTTATGTAGTATTTAGTAATCGTCTTAGATGCTTAGAAATAATAAACAATATCAATCAATAAAAGCATTGCCAATAAGAGAAAGATTATTTACAGTTGATGAAGTGATATTACAAGTGTTATCTTCATTTCCTTGGGGTTAGTAACTCAACGAATTTTAGAAATGAGTTCCGAATGTGAAATTTTTGTGTATTCTTCATTACTGATAAGGGAGATTTTTTTAATTTAAGTTTGCTTTTGTGGAAACCAGAGCAATTTTTTGAACTATTAAGAAAATTGCCGATTTTTATATAATTTAATTTTAAATTATTGCCAGAAATATTTTTGCCCAACTTCAGAGCTTTTTAATTAAAAAACTATGTTTATTTTTAATATACAAATATAAAAAAAAAAGTAGATTAAAAATCATATTTTTAAGGATTTTCTTTAGTTTGTGGACTTTCTCGGATAGAGCCCCTAATGCTGTTACTCATTATATTCTTGTTGTACTGTTTAATTTTCACAATTAATTTATAGAATATATTGTCCTTTATCAAAATCCAAAGTGAAATAGTTCTATGTTTTTTCATTTTCCCGGAAATATTTTTTAAATAGGCGAAATCAACTGTAATAGTTATTAAGTATTCCATTTATCGATTTAGTAAATGCAAAAAGAAATTTTGAATGCTAAGAGTTGATATTTTAGTGTCTCTTGACTCCTCAGAAATCTTCTTTTTTTTTTGAGGCTTGCATAATGTACTATTTTGACATTTCTGTGATATGAAAGTGAATTAATCCACTCTTGGAAGCTTGAATTGAAAGCAGAGAACAATGTTGAATATTAGCCATTAATACGGTCGGTATAAAACGCATGTCTTTGCAAAAAAACTTTCCTCTGGTTTTCCACAAGGGGATGATGATTCATTCACACGGAATATTCTCTTTGAAAGGGAGAGGAAGAGGCTAATAAGTACTGCACTCGAGACGACCATGAACAATATGCAAAGACCGTGACATTCAAACCCTTTAACTATAACGCACACCGACAACTTTCAACCCTTCGCTGTATTTTCATCGCACAGTGCTTTTTGCCTATGTATACCTATACTATGCGAAACCATAAAAATATTGCATTTTTTATTAAGCCGCGCGGAACGAAAATATTGAGATTTATTGCAAATGCATTTTAGTCAGACAAAAAAGAGAGAAAAAAAGATTTAGATTGCGAGGAGGGTGATTAATGATCTCGGATCTGACTTAATGAAGTACGAATAGAGCTTTATATTTATTATGCGCTTTTGTGATGGGTCCGAAAAAGTCAGCTTGCTTTTAGAAGAAATTAAAAGTAAACTTTCTTTTAGGGGTATTAAGTATTTATTCTTCAATTTCCGAGTCTGCCGTATAATTTTCTGCGAGCGCTCTCAGTTTTTCCTTTATCCGTTTCTTTCCGTTTTATTGTGACGCACTTAGCCGAAAGTTGAATTTGCGAAATCGAATGGCAGATGATTCGCAGTCGTCGGCATAAGTTTATTTCGCGCGGCGCACGGGGGACGGACGGGTGGGGGGGGGCGGTCGCCAAAGTAATGGCGGAGTTAAGGTGTCAAGAGTTTGGATAAATTATCCGCGCTGCATGCATGTTCGGGGGTGCTAAGGAATTTACATTTAAATTACGAGGCGTTCGCAATAAAATAAGAAACGCAACAACACACGAAACAAGAAGACCGTTTCCGGTCGGAATAAACGACCGATGATACAAGCAAAACAATATCATCCACGTGCAATAAAACTCAAGCACCCCCATCGTCCGGAACACCGCAATGTGCGTTTTTATTCTTTCGCCGTTGCCGCCACCGCCACCGCCGCTACAGACGCATGCTGTTTCGACGGAGGGTGCGAAGAGTGCCGGGAGAGCCCCCCAATAAGTATATAGACCTCTAAAAGTATGTTTACCTTGCGTTTCGAATTTTCTTTTTGCTTTACGATTTTTTAAAACCGTTTTATGTTCTCTTTTTACACATTCGAAATGATATTTTTTTTGGTTTTGTTTGCAATATATAAACATATTACGAGTAATGTATTTTTGAGTAATAATTTTCCAGGATTGCAATGCGAAACAATGAAACGGCGAAATGTTTTGTTATAAATATCCAAAGTACCGAAACTTTGTTAGAATAGTTGATACTTATAATAGAAAATGATTTATGACTGTTTGAAGCGGCTGTTTTCTAAATATAACATTTATTCTTTGGAAGCAGTTACCGTGATGAATGAATATCTTTTGAAGTCATCCAGAAAACTGTTGAAAACTTTTGATTCGGTTGTAGTTGTTTGCAATTATTTCATCCTTTATTTTAATTCATATTGTGTAAAATAATTTTTTTTTAATATTTTTTTCTCATTTTCAATTAATGCTATTAAAGCAATTGATTATTCAATAATAAATAAAAACATCGTTAGTTAATTAATTTAAAACGACAGTAAAATTTTTATTGCATTATATAATTAATTTTTAATTAATAATAATAAAAAACATTAAACATTTTATTTTTATAGCGGTCCCAACATAAAAAAAAAACGTAAAAAAGGAGCATCGCCAGAATAACTATATTGCGAACATTCTGAAGTAATTAATTAACCACATTGAAATTCCTTAGCGCAAATATTTGAGAACCATTCGAGTTTTTGCATCTTTCCATCCGAAACTTCAATGAACTTTGGAAATAAGGAATTTCAATATATAAGAAGACCGCAAGAAACATTTAAAAAAAAAGGTCCTTTAAGCTGCAGCGTGGGGGTGATGGATGAATTAAGTGAGTCAGAACGAAGAATAACAGAATCGGAAGTGAAAGAGGGAGTATCGAAGTCGACATTCAAAAGACTTTGATTGAGCGGCTCAGATTAAGGAAACAAAGGACTTTCTTCGCTCCTACTTTATTGCTTGTAATAATAACATGTTATCCTTAAAGACGCGTGCATACAATTTGGACAAATCGCAGGATTCGATTTGGCCCGTAACAGATGGAAATCGATTAGTTTTCCCTTTGAAGCTGCCTGCCATCCCGTTCATTTTGCATCTTTTATTTTATATGCTTTTTCCATCCAAACTTTGATTGGATTTTTCAGTCACGGATGACTACTGTTTCTTAAACAATTCTGATTTTTGCTAAAATAAATACTCGCTCTGTCCCAAATTAGTATTTAATAGTTTTTGGTTTTTTTAGTTTGTTTTTCATTTCGTAAACGCAGTTGAATCGAATTTTCACTACACTCGTAGTGTAATAATTGGAATTAAACCGATTGCGGATTTTGTAAATGCCGTTATGATTCCTGATGATTATTATTAGTGCGGATGGAGCATTTATCAGCGGATAATAGCGGTTTTATGTGTGTCCTAGGCGGATAACGTCAACATGAGAGATTTCGTGTAATTGATTTTCTTTTAGGGGCGCACATACACATCCGCACATAAAATATATGAAAACGCCGGCTCACACACAATGATAGAAAAGTACATACGCTGGCTGGTGAGGATAAAGAGAAAGAACGCGGTGGCTGTGTGTAGGTTCGGGGGTGGCTTCGGCAATGGAGGGATAGAAAGTACGTGCTTGCAATGAAACTATTGTGTTTTACTACTGTCGCGCACTGGGTGCGGTAAAATGCTTCATTTACCGCTGCCGAACAGATAAATAAATAAATAGGTAGGATGAGAGACGGAAAGTAGTGTGTGTGTGTGTGTGTGTGTGTGTGTAGCGGTAAAATTTATAACTCGATAAAGAAATGTACAGCGACAACGGAAGAATTCGTTTCGTTTCTTCTGCCGCAAACAACCGACATTTATATCTCTTAATGAATATTAAGTGACAATATACTTTGCGCCGATACTTGCACTGAATTTTAATTTTCTTATTCGTTATTTTTCTTTATTACTATATTTAGTATATTTATTTTATAATTGAAGTAAATCATTTGTTTTCATTTTTATTAAACAGGTCAACAAAAAACTTTTTTTTTCTGTGTTTCTGTTTAAATGTATGAATTTTGATAGTTGGTTTTAAAAAGATAATAAAATATCGATTCTTAGCTTTCACTATTTGCTTGTGTTTGTTGTTTTTCATTGATAAATGTAATAAATGCTTAACAAGCACTATTGGATTGGATGCCGCACACTTAAAAATTATTTCCGGGAAACCGGAAAAACCAGCCTAAAATTTTATTTTTGAATTTGATAACGGATAATATGCCCTATAAAATAAAAGTCAAATTTTAAAAATTGTTGTTGTGACTTTGGAGAAAATTTTATTTTTATGATGCACTCGCTCAAAAAATGTACACTGCGAACTTAAACATTATTTAACGATACCAAAAAAAAAGGTTAAAAGGAATTTTATATTGACAAAGAATATTTTTTTCTGTGAAATAGAAATGAATATTAAAAAAATCAAAAGGGTAACTTTTGATAAAAATTGACTTCAATGTTGTATTTGCTTTTCATATAGTATTGAAATAGACGCCGCGCAACAAAAACTTATTTCTTGAAAACCAAAATAGTCAATTTTGAAATTTTATCATTATTTAGATAAAGAACAATATTCTTTATAAAATAAGAGTGAAAATTAAAAAAATCATTGGGTGTCTTTTGGGAAAAGTCATTAATGAGGCTCTTCTTATATGTACGCTATTAAGAAGAGAACACCGCGAACTTAATTGTTATTTCCGGAAAACATAAAAGATATAAATTAAATTTTATTTTTGATTTTAATAAGGAACACTATGTTTTTTAAAATAAGAGTAAAAATTAAAAAATCGATGAAGTGACCTTTGAGAAAAGTTGACATAAATGAGGCACTTCCTGTACATTCGCTATAAGAGCGGTGTTGGGGAGCGTTGTACCTTTTGGCCGCTCCTTGATTACTTTTGTATGGGGTTCGGATATCGGATGAATAATTCGCTCTAATTTCGATTAGTTCCTTTATTTGTACTATAAAATTTGC
>JASKGO010005140.1:0-19050 GCA_030556065.1 Holobus sp. GC000080
ATGTTCATTGCAAAAATCAGAAGAAAATATGGAAAACTGAGCGAGTAATTAGCAATTTTCTAAATTACGTAATCACCCCATTTTGGTTTTTATTTTTTTGTGGCCACAATTTGGCCTTAATCTTTACAGTTTTTTGCGAGCCCACCGGAATTATTTTTTCTCAAATTTCTGTCGTTTTAGTTTTTGGAAAATCAATTTTCCTTTCTAAATAATCGATGTGGAAATTTTTGAGGCCTGTCGGGGACCTCTTTGCACACTGATATCTCGCAAATTATGAGCTGCAGAATTTTTATTACATTAAAAAATCCAACGTGGATAAATTTGCAAATTAAATCTTTTTACAGCTTAATTGCTGAGAAAATCCACAAAAACGAGAAAATGCATGGTTTTGGTAGATTTTCCTTGTTACCTGCGACTTCTATCATTTAAATTCCAAACTAAAGTGATCTTGACAACAGTGGTTTGAATCAAAAATGTTGTTTTGTTTAATATTTTCTCTTCATTTTCAATTAATTTAACAATTTAGGCCTAATCAAATAACAAAATGTGTTTTAAATTGAAGGCAAAAAGACATGGTGCTCTCCAATTTATTTGTAATTACTTTTTTTTTTAGGAATATTGAAACTGAAGAAATCCTCAACACGTTTTTACATAAACTAATTGAAATTTAAGTAAGCCTTAATTAAATAACTTAATTAACAACATTTTATAAGCCAAGTAATATTTTTCACAGGTTTCATTACCCAGGAGCACGTATTGATCGACTTAAATCACATCCGGTAACAACTTAATAACGAAAATTAAAAATAAAATTGGAAATTATTTAAATAGTAATTAAATGGTCATTTGGATGACTTAAAATGACTTAAAATTATAATTATTAATTAATTATTTTATATATTTTAAAAGAAATTAAATATTTTCCAAGTCTTTTCCTTACAAAAAGACTCTACAATTTTGTTTTTAATAATTAAATCGATTTTAACATTGCTTTTTTAAATTTTTTTAAATTAAATTATTGATTTACTGTTCATTCATTCATTGTTAACTTTTAAGAAACAAAAACGAAACAAAAGTACAGCAAATAAAAGCTTTTAGAGCTTTTAAAACCAGATTAACAATCAAAAATAAAATGGTAAATCATTTAGATCCATTAAATGATAACTTAATTCATTTAATTGATCCACTAACAAAACCCAGAAATTACTCTTTGTACCCTTAATAACAGTTTTTCTTACTTCACACAAAACAACGAAATAAATTAATAAAATTCTAGTAAAAAAATGGAAAATTTAAAAACAAAAAGCATAAATTTTGCAAGAACCACGACAATTCATGGAGTGCCAATAATAGCAGCTCCAAAACTGCATTTATTAGAACGGTACCAGAAAATCAAATGAAAACTTATTTTTTAACAAAATTAAATAATGTTTTAAAGCTTTTTATGGTTTAGTATAATATCAGCAGCAATAACAGCAGCCATTTCTTTATCTTGGGAAACAGTGGCTCGCTACTATGCAAATCCAACGGTTGTTTCGATTCAAAAAGATTTCCGTAATTGGAACAATCCTTTTCCATCGGCCACCGCTTGTTACGAGAATAAAGTAGATGAAGATTTGTTACAAGAATTCATTGAAAAGTTTAGTATTTAAAGTTTTAAATTATTTTTTGTGGAATTTGTTTATTGGATTCAGGAAATGGTCCCCGAAAACTTCAGAGGACTTTGATTACTACAGCAAATTTGTAAAAGCCGTTGCAAATGCATCTTACGAAACTTTGGAATCTTTAAATGAATTCGCAAACGATTCCTCATTGAACGATATTGATTTCTTAGAGGTGGCCAGTGAAGTGCATCCTGTTCTTTCAGGCACTTTGGTCACCTTTGATCTGTTGCATAAAACCGACTGGCAATTGGTTATAACGGAATTGGGAATTTGCTTCACTGTTAATTCCAAAGTTAACAAATACTTTCATTCCAAGTGCGTTTTTCATTTCTTACTTTAAATCAATTAATTCTTTAATTAATTAATTTACTTTTTGGCTAAGTAGAAAATTCAAGAATAGTAATCAAAACGAAAGCAGCGATTATATTCTACAGTGCCATTATTTAAATGGCTTGTGTTATGCGCGTTACGACTCGGAACCTTTGGCACCGCTACAGGTTTTCAATTAATAGTTTAGCAATTAATAATTAAAAAGAAAAATAATCATTTTCTTTATAGGTTTATATTCATTCTTATTTAGATATAGCTCATGCAACTGGCGATCGTCCATTGCGCGTAGGAGAGAACGATGAATATGAAATAAATGTGCAAATGGAGCAAATTAGTGCCGGCTCCAATTTGGTTTCTTTGTCGCCGGCACAAAGACAGTGCCGTTTCGATAATGAACCCTTGGGAAGCGAAATTTCTGCTTACAGCACTAGCATTTGTTATATTTCTTGTAGGTATCGCATGGTTATGAAATTGTGCAAATGCAAACCGTTTTTCTATCATAATTTTCGTAAGTTTAACATTCTGTTTTTTTTTTTTTATTATAATAAGTTTAATTTTATGGTAATTCATTAAAATATTATTTTTTGTTTGATTGGTCAATCAAATGAAGGATAATTTAGAGGAAAATCCAAAAAGATCGGTTTATTAATTTAAATTTTATTAGCAAATTACCATGGGATATTTTTTGGGTAAACGTCCGATAAAGTTGTATCAGAAAATAATTAATTACTCTTGGACTAATTAAGCTAGAGCAACAATTTTACTGTTATTTAAAAGAAAATTTAAACGACTATATGAATAATTTAAAATAATTTTACTTTTAGTTTTAACTACCATTTTGCAGCCGCTTTTGAGTCAAGCCGATAAATGCGTTGCGCGCTAACGTTAGAATAGGCTGTACTCGGTCTCGGCCATAGTTGACGCGCTCTGCTTATAGTCCGGTCGCGCCTGTCGCTAACGTTGCGCTGTCGATGTTTGCGAGAGTAATTTCCACCCCCAATGAAATCATCCCGTAGAAAATCAGAAAATTGTTTAAATAAAAAATTTCTTTAAGATAATTAAAGGCTATTTAATTAGCAATTATTTAGTGTAAAACCTATTAAGATCAGTCTATTACTTTAGATTTTATAAACAAATAACTAAGAGGACTTTTTGTTGCCACATGCCTATTGACGAGCGGTCAGAAAATAATTAATTACTCTTGAACTAATTAAGCTAGAGCAACAATTTTAGTGTCATTTAAAAGACAATTTAAACAACTATATAAATAATTTAAAATAATTTTACTTTTAGTTTTAACTACCATTTTGCGGCCGCTTTTGAGTCAAGCCGATAAATGCATTGCGCGCTAACGTTAGAATAGGCTGTACTCGGTCTCGGCCATAGTTAACGCGCTCTGCTTATAGCCCGGTCGCGTCTGTCGCTAACGTTGCGCTGTCGATGTTTGCGAGAGTAATTGCCACCCCCAATGAAATCATCCCGTAGAAAAGCAGAAAATTGTTTAAATAAAATTTTTTTAAAGATTATTAAAGGCTATTTAATTAGCAATAATTTAGTGTAAAACCTATTAAGATCAGTCTATTGCTTTGGATTTTATAAGCAAATTACTAAGAGGACTTTTTGTTGCTAAATACCTTATGGCGAGCGGTCAGAAAATAATTAATTACTCTTGAACTAATTAATCTAGAGTAACAATTTTAGTGTCATTTAAAAGACAATTTAATCATCTATCAAAATAATTTAAAATAATTTTATTTTTAGTTTTTACTAGTATTTTGCAGCCGCTTTTAGTTCAAGCCGATTAATGCGTTACGCGCTAACGTTAGAGTTGGCAGTACTCGGTCTCGGCCTTAGTTGACGCGCTCTGCTTACAGTCCGGTCGCGCCTGTCGCTAACGTTGCGCTGTCGATGTTTGCGAGAGTAATTTCCACCCCCAAAGAAATCATCCCGTGGATAATCAGAAAAGTGTTTAAATTGAAAATTTCTTTAAGATAATTAAAGGCATTTAATTAGCAATAATATAGTGTAGAACCTATTAAGATCAGTTAATTATTTTAGATTTTATAAGCAAATTACTAAGAGGACTTTTTGTTGATAAATTCCTAATGGCGAGCGGTCAGAAAATAATTAATAACTCTTGAACTAATTAAGCTAGGGTAACAATTTTTGTGTTATTTAAAAGACAATTTAATCATCTATCAAAATAATTTAAAATAATTTTATTTTTATATTTTACTAGAATTCTGCAGCTGATTTTGTGTCAAGCCGATTAATGCGTTACGCGTTAACGTTAGAGTAGGCAGTACTCGGTCTAAGCCATAGTTGACGCGCTCTGCTTATAGTCCGGTCGCGCCTGTCGCTAACGTTGCGCTGTCGATGTTTGCGACTGTAATTGCCACCCCCAATGAAATCATCACGTAGAAATTCAGAAAATTATTTCAATTAAAAATTTCTTTAAGATAATAAAAGACAATCTAATTAGTAAAAAATAAATTATAAAAACATTAAGATTGATGAATTAATTAAGATTTTATAAACAAATTACCAAGACTACTTTTTGTCGCAAAACATCTAATTACTAAATGGTCAGAAAATAATTAATTACCCTAGAACTAATTATCCTAGAGTAATAATTTTAGTGTCATTTAAAAGGCAATTTAACCAGCTATTTACATAATCAGTAATACATTTTGTTAATTTTTTCTAAATGTTCTTAATTTGAATTTTTTCTGCAATAGCTACACAGTTATTAAATATTGTGAAGGCGCCGGTAATAAAATAAAGTTAATAAAAAATAATTAATAAAATACATAATCTTTTAATTTGATGATAAATTAGATAGCTTTTGTATTGTTTTATATCATGTTATTTCTCTATAACGATTTATCTTGTATTCGGAAGCTTACCTTGAGTTTTCTGTGGGAGTTTTCTTATAAGTAAGTGCGGTGCGGTGCGAGAGATGGAAAGCGAAACCGTTGAAAGAAGTGACTTCCACTTAGTGGTTTTTCGTGTCCGGTTTTCCTGCACTTCTGGAAACGTTTCTCTAATCTTTCATTTCTAATTCCTCAGTTTATTCCTTTTATTATACAGAAAACCACTTTCTTTTTTTCTTTTCTTTTTCTTTTTTCTATCTTTTTTATTTATTTATTTAGAACCTTTTTATCTTCTAAAGTAATATTTTTTCAGATTCATTTTTTAATTTAGTTTTTAAACAAAAAATATGATAAAAAAATAAATAATAAAAAAGCGAATAATGAGGTTAGTAATAAATTTGAAATTGCAGGAGGAAAATTTCGGAATTGAAGAAATATTCATGGAGTTATTCAATAAAGTAGGTCTCGCCGAGCAGACCAAAGGGGTGAAATTCCAGCGCAGCAGTCGATAACACTTGTTGAGCGTTGAAATTCATTGCATCTTCTCCACGCTTCTCCGCTGAGAATCTCAATTAAAGCTCAATAAATTCATTTCGAACTGAAAATTGAAAATTTGAATATTCAATTCAAATGGAAAAGCATTTTCTGAAATTTCTTAACTTTTTGCAGGCGCAATTTGTTTTTTAAGTTTCTTAATATTATAGCAATTATTAATTAATTAATTAGCAATTAATATAGCAATAGAAGGAGTGTAGAATCGATATAGAAATAGAAATTGAATGTGAAAGCTAGAATGCCTATTTTAGTGTAATTTAAGAGACAATTTAAACGACTTTATAAATAATTTAAAATAAGTGTACTTTTAGTTTTTACTACCATTTTGCGGCCGCTTTTGAGTCAAGCCGATAATGCGTTACGCGCTAACGTTAGAGTGGGCAGAACTCGGTCTCGACTATACGCGACGCGCTCTGCTTATAGTCCGGTCGCGCCTGTCGTTAACGTTGCGCTGTCGATGTTTACGAGCGTAATTTCCACCCCCAAAGAAATCATCCCGTAGAAAATCAGAAAATTGTTTAAATTAAAAATTTCTTTAAGATAATTAAAGGCTATTTAATTTTCAATAATTTAGTGTAAAATCTATTAGGATCAGTCCATTACTTTAGATTTTATAAGCAAATTACTAGGAGGACTTTTTGTTGATAAATACCTAATGACGAGCGGTCAGAAAATAATTAATTACTCTTGAACTACTTAAGCTAGAGTAACAATTTTAGTGTTACTTAAAAGACAATTTAATCAGCTATCTAAATAATTTACAATAATCTTAGTTTTAGTTTTTAATAGTAAGTTACGGCCGTATGTAAGTCAAGCCGACAAATACGTTACGCGCTAACGTTAGACTGCCCTGCAGTCGGTCTCGGTCATACTCGGCGCGCTCGGCATACAGTCCGGTCGCGCGTCTCGCTAACGTTGCGCTGTCGATGCTTGCGCCTGTAATTACCACCCCCAATGAAATCATCCCGTGGAAAATCAGAAAATCGTTTAAATTAAAAATGTCTTTATGATAATAAAAGACAATCTAATTAATAATAAAAAAAGTAGAAAATTATTAAGATTGGTGCATTAATTTAAATTTTATAAGCAAATTACCAAGACTATTTTTTGTCGCAAAACATCTTATTACAAAATGGTCTGAAAATAATTAATTATATTAAAACTAATTATCCTAGAGCAATAATTTTGGTGTCATTTAAAAGGCAATTTAAAATTTCAATATTCAACTCAGATGATGTAATTTTCTAAATTTTCTAAACTTTTTTACAGGCAAAAAACTATTTCCAGAAGTGGAAACAGGGAAATTTGTTTTTTACCTTTCTTAGTCTTAATATTATATACAGCAATAGAAGGAGTGTAGAATCGATATAGAAATAGAAATTGAATGTGAAAAGAAGTGCGTGCTCGAACGACACGAATCTAATATTAGAGTTAACAAGGGATGAAACTAGAGTGAAGCGAAACGTGTGAAAACCTAAGCGATCCTAATGATCTCTTCAAACTTTTATTATTCTTCCATTTTTTTTTTTTTTAATTATTTTTTTATTTTATTTGTTTTTTGTTTTCTATTTTCAATCTCTGTTTGGTTTTCCAAATATAAAAAATAAAAGAAAATAAAATTATTTATTACTTGTTTGTATTGTTTATTATAGCGGATGCATCAATAAATTGATTGAATTGATTCGAATCGTCAGTGCTTTTGCTTTTGCTTTTGCTTTTGCAATCAGGGATGACGATGGGAGAAGACGGGAGAAGTGGGGAAATGGGGGAGAGAGGAGCACTGACAATTTAATTTGTGCAAAGGGGTGGTGATCCTCTATGGATTCCCCCGTTCGCGCTTTCAATAGCAATGGCATCCATCCCCTGCTCTCGCCGCTCTCGCGAATGAAGAGCACCAAGAGCAGACACTCGAGAGTCAGATGGTTATGGCTGCTCTATAAATTGCCCCAATTCCCGCTAAATGCATATAAACTGCTTCCAATAATAAATAACCGGTAATTTTTTTTCAATTTAAATCATTTCCCCTAAATTAAACACGAGTAATCAGTTGTAATTGCAATAAATATTTAATTTAATTCCATTTAAAAATTTATTTAATTCAGTTAGTTATTTAAAAAAAAAAGTATTAAAAGTCAAAAATAAATCAATTAATTTTCCAAATGTGTCATTAATTTTAGATTTTAATTGAATAATATTAAATATTTAATATTTTGCACCACCTGCATCAAAATAAAAAACCATTGATATCTTAAATTATAAATTGCAAATGAAATTGTAATTTGTTAAATTTAAAAGATTGCAGATTATTTTATCACCAGTTTTAAAGATGAAACTTCCCAAGGTTGAAAAGGCTCAACTAGATATGGAGGAAATTCTAACTTTCCACAGAAAGCGCCAAAAACGTTCCTCCAGATTGGTCGCAGCCAGCCTCATAGGAATAGCCCTGATGTTTTTAGCAGTGACCATTGTTATTTATCCTTTAGTTGTAAAATTAGATGAGAAAAGACGCAAAATGGGACAGGATTTAGTTGGTATTTTCTTTTGGAAATTGTCCCTTTTTAATTATTATTAATTGATTCATTTTATTTTTCAAGTGGGATTGGATTTGACTTGTAAAGAACCAGAAAATAAATCAGCTCCAGGATATAGACCAGGACATAAAAATAGAACTACATCGGGAACTACACCAGGAATTCAACCAGGAGCTAAACCAGCAACTACACCAGGAGCAGTACCGGGAATTGCACAACGACCTACACTAAGATTTATAACGAAACCTCCTGCAGAAGCTCCAGCAAAAACCCCAGCAAAAGTTCTAACAACAGTTCCAACAGAAGCTCCAACAGAAAGTACCACAGACGGTACTACCGAAGATGAGTATCGTGCGGAATATCCCATATATTGATGAATTGTCTTGTTGCAGTCGCTTTAAAAATCTTTGTTTAACAGTTTTTCTTTTCTTCTACTTGTTACTATATTATTATTATTTTTAAAACAGTTGTTTTTGGTTTTTCTATATGATCCTTCAAAGAAAACTAGAAGTAATAAATTTTAGCTCATATACTACAAGTAATTAGATACTAATTTTAATGATATTTATTTTCTTTATTTATTTTTTTTAAATGTTTGTTTGTTTGAAAATTATTAATATAAAAAATATTTTTTAATAAGAATTATTTCCCCTGAATTAAACAGTAATCAGTTATAATTGCAATAATTATTTCAATTGATTCCTTTTAAAATTCATTTAAATTTTATTAAAAATTCATTAAAAAGAAAAGTAATTGAAAAAGTCAAAAATAAATCAATTAATTTTCCAAATGTGTCATTAATTTTAGATTTTAATTGAATAATATAAAATGTTTTATATTTTGCACCTCCTATACCAAAATAAAATATTTTGATTTTAAATTATGAATTGCTAAAGATTGCGGATTATTTTGTAACAGTGTTTTAAAGATGATGAAACCTCCCAAGAGTAAAAAGGTTCAACAACATATGGAGGAAATTTTAATTTCCCACAGAAAGCGCCAAAAACGTTCCTCCAGATTGGTCGCAGCCAGCCTCATAGGAATAGCCCTGATGTTTTTAGCAGTGACCATTGTGGTTTATCCTTTAGTTGTAAAATTAGATGAGAAAAGACGCAAAATGGGACAGGATTTAATTGGTATTTTCTTTTGGAAATTGTCCTTTTTTCATTATTATTAATTGATTAATTTTATTTTTCCAGTGGGATTGGATTTGATCTGTAAAGAACCTGAAAATAAATCTGCTCCAGGATATAGACCAGGACTTAAAAATAAAAGTACATCAGGAACTACACCAGGAATTCAACCAGGATCTAAACCAGGAACTATACCAGGAACTAAACCAGGAACTAAACCAGGAAGTATACCAAAAGCCCCTGCAGAAACTCCAACAAATGCTTCTGCAAAACCTCCAGCAAAAGCTCCAACAAAAACTCCTGCGAAACCTCCAGCAAAAACTCCAGCAAAAACTCCGGAAAAAGCTCCAACAAAAGCTCCAGCAAAAGCTCAACCCGAAGATCCAGCAGATGGTTCTTCAGATGATGGAGAACGTTGGATTTTATGATGAATTAACTTGTTGTAGTCACTTTAAAAATCTTTGTTTAACAATTTTTTGTTTTTTCTTTTTACTACATTAATATCTTTATTAAAGCTGTTTTTTTTAATTATTATTTGATCATCAAGAAAGAAAACTAGAAGTAATAAATTCTGGTCCAGATACCGGTAATTTCATGCTGATTTTAATGTTTTTATATTCTTTTCTTTTTAATATTTGTTAGTCTGAAAAGTAATAATATAAAAATTGATTTTCAATATAAATCAATTCCCCTAAATTAATCAGTAATCAGTTATAATTGCAATAATTACTTTTGTGCTTTTATGATTTAATTAAATTTCAATTTAAATTCATTTAAAATTAATAGAAAAAAGCATTTGAAAAAGTCAAAAATAAATCAATTAATTTTCCAAATGTGTCATTAATTTTAATTCAAATAATATTTCAAATTTTATATTTTGCACCACACCTATCAAAATAAAATATTTTGACTTTAAATTATAACTTGCAAATGTAATTAATTTTAAATCTGTTTGCTGTTAAATTTAAAAGAGTTTGCGGATTCAAAGATGAAACTTCCCAAGGCTGAAAAGATTCAAATAGAAAGGGAGGAAACGTTAACTTTCCACAGAAAGCGCCACAAACGTTCCTCCAGATTGGTCGCAGCCAGCCTCATAGGATTAGCCCTAACGGTTTTAGTAATAATTATTGTGGTTTATCCTTTAGTTGTAACATTAGATGAGAAAAGACGCAAAATGGGACAGGATTTAATTGGTATTTTCTTTTGGAAATTGTCCTTTTTTCATTATTTCTAATTGATTTTATTTTTTCCAGGGGGAGTGGATTTGGTCTGTAAAGAATCTAAAAATAATACTACACCAGCAACAACAACAACAACTACAACAAAAGCTCCTACAACAACAACCACAAAAAAACCTACAACAACAACAACCACAAAAAAACCTACAACAACAACAAAACCTACTACAACAACGACAACAACTACAGAGATAAGTAAGTAATGAAGAATTGTTATTGGTTTTTTTTAATTGACATTATTTTACAGGGATAATTAGTTGGTTATGAAAAGTACCATAAAATCTGCACCAGGAACTAAACCAATTGGTCCAGCAGAAGCTCCAGCGGAAGCTCCAAAAGGAAAAATTAATAAATCAATAGTTTAAACATTAAAAAAAATATATTCATTTTAAATATTGAGAAAATAAATTTATTTTTAGTTTAAAATTTTGAAATTTTGTGCCTTATGACAATAAAAACTTCATTTCTTAAATTGAACTTTATTTAATCAAAATTCCAAAATAGTGTCATTTATTTTCGGGAAAAAATTACAAAAGAAATTTTGCAAAAATGCGCAATAGAAATAAATTGGAAAGAATTTCAGTTGCCGAAATTGATGATAACATTTATCAAAGCAATACCATTGGTAGTTACGAAGAATTGTCTTGTTGCAGTCGCTTTAAAAGTCTTTGTTTAACAGTTTTTTTCCTTCTTTGTACGTTATCTCTGTTAATGCTGTTTTTGGTTTTTCTATATGATCCTTCAAAGAAAACTAAAAGTAACAAATTTTGGTCCAGATACCGGTAATTTGATGCTGACCTTAATGTTTTTATATTCTTTTCCTTTTCTTTTTTTGTAATTGTTTTCTTTACTTGATTAAAAATGAAAAAGAAATTTTAAATGATTTTAATTCATCTCTTTTATTTTTAGTGATGATGATGAAATGGGTCCTACAATTTATCCTTCGGAAACTGATTATCCTGGTATCCATACTGTAATTTTACTTAAATTCGTAATGGATGATCCCCTAAAAGATACAGAAGCGTTACCAACAGGAAAAACAGGAGATGCAAGTGTTACAAAATCAGATAATGATTCTCCTACTAAAAAGTCAGAAACATTACCAGCAGAAGAAGCTGGAAATGATAATGATGATCCTCCTGCTGAAAATACAGAAACATTACCAGAAGAAGAAGCAGGGATTGATAATGATGAACCTCCTCTCGTAGATTCAAATGAAGATACAGAAATTGAGAAGGATGATCCTCTTCCTGAAAATTCAGAAACGTTACCAGAAGAAGAAGCAGGGATTGATAATGATGAACCTCCTCCTGAAAATTCAGAAACGTTACCAGAAGAAGAAGCAGGGATTGATAACGATGAACCTCCTCCTGAAAATTCAGATGCATTACCAGAAGAAGAAGCAGGGAATGATAATGATGATTCTCCTCCTATAGAATCAGAAACGGAAGCTACAACAACAGAGATAAGTATGTTATAAAGAATTGTTATTGTTTTTCTATTTTTTTCTTATTGACATTATTTTTCAGAGCCAGTTAGTTGGTTGTGAAAAGGACCATAAAGGAAATCGGCACCAGGAACTAAACCAAATGCTCCAGCAGAAGTTCCAGCGGAAGCCCCAAAATGAACTTAATAAATTAATAATTTAAACATTTAAAAACCAAAATATTCGCTATAAATTTTGAGGAAATAAATTTATTTTTAGTTTTAAATTTTGAAATTTCGAAATTTTGCGCCATATATTTTGCATTTTAATGACAATTATTTCATTACTATTTATCCTTCTGAAATGGATTTTCCTGATATCCTGACTGTAACTTTTTCTAAATTTGTAATGGATGATCCTCCAATAAATACAGAATCATTACCAACAGAAGAATTAGGAGATGCAAGTGTTACACAATTTGATAATGATGATATCTCAACAAGGCACAGAAGATCTATGAAAAATGAAGAATTTTTTACTGATTTTATCACTTCTGAAGATAGTTCTATAAGTTCAAAGATATCACAAAACAACTCTGAAAATTTTTTAGAAGAGATTAACACCAATGATGATGGCCCAACAAATCAAAAGATAACTAAGAACTTGGATGGTTTTTTAAAATGGATTATTCCAATTTATGATTACTCAGCAGGTCCAAATATAATACAGAATTCTGAGGAATGTTTAGAAGAGAATACCAACAATGATGATGGTTCAACAAATCCAAAGATAACAAAGAACTTGGAAGATTTAAAAAATAGTTTATTCCAATTTATGATGACTCAGTAGGTCCAAAGATAATACAGAATTCAGAGGATTTTTTAGAAGAGAATACCAACAATGATGATGGTTCAACAAGTCCAAAATTATCAGAGAACTCAGAGGATTCTTTAGAAGAGATTACCACCAATGATGATGGACCAATAAGTCCATAGAAAACAAAGAACTCAGAGGATTAAAAAAAAATGGATTATCCCAATTTATGATGACTCAGAAGGTCCAAAGATAATTCAGAACTCAGAGGAATTTTTAGAAGAGAATGCCAACAATGATGATGGCTCAACAAATCCAACGATAACAAAGAACTTGAAAGATTTTTTAGAATGGATTACCCTAATTTATCATGGCTCAACAAGTCCAACAGATAACAAAAAAACTCAGATGATTTTTATGATTCAACAAGTCGAGAAACCAAAAAAAAAAAAAAACATGACACAATTTCAGCATAATTTTTATTAAAATAAAAAATCATAACATTGAAACATTTGTCTTTTTTAGATAATTTAAAATTCAGTTAATTAAAAGAATAAATAACAATTAAATATAGAATATTATTATTATTAATTATTAAAAGCTAAGTTAGCGGTGTGGAAAAAATAGAAGTCCTCTCTTCTTAAAGTTGAATGTTGAATCTCGAATTGTAAATGCAACAACAGTATTATTTTAGCAGTATGTTGGAATATAGTATATCTTGAGCCGACTTTAGATGGCTTCATATGCACCATCCATGCAAGGGCTCGGAGAACCATTTAAGAATTCCTCTAATTCATCGCGGTGATGATTGTGAGCATTGTTTTCTTCGCGAGATTTGCGCTTGTGACGCTTCTCTCCTTTAGATTCCTTCCTCCCATCCTTATCTTTTGATTTCTTATGCTTGTGACTCTTCTTCTCAGACTGCAATTTCAACATTTCAACATTTGCGCTTCATTTTATTTTTCATTAACAAACCTTATCTTTGGACTTCCTGCTGTCCCTTTTCAAAGACCCCTTGGCAGAATTCTGCTCTTCGTCACTGGTGGTACGACTCGGCTGCGTTGTAGGACTGACACTATGCTTAGAGCTTAGCAATTCCATGTGGACATTGGAAGACGTTACACTGGTACTATCATCGTAAACAGTGCTACCACTGTAGTCCAAAGTTTGGCTGACACCGCTCACATCTTCGCCCCCTTCAGGAGACCTCCGCCACTTGGAATCCACTCCCATCCAGGTATCGAAAGCTTCTGAGGCCAATTCAGAAATCTCCGAATTTATCGTCGAATCGAATTCATCATTGGTCTGCTTCATATCCATTTCCATTTCGCTGCTGCCATTCTTCGGGAAGACATTAGGCTTGAGCTCTTCATCCAAATCGTCTTGGAACTCGGAAACCAGCGGATTACCAGTATCGCCATCACTATCTGATTCTTCAGCAATTTCATTTATATTGTTGCTGGCGAAACTGGTTTGAACATCTTCCAGAAAGCTGCGATCTAGCTGTCCACCATCCGGACAGAATTCTTCCACCGAAGTTATAGGGCTCACTTCCAGTCTTCTCAAGTCTGGTAAGCCATCTTCGGCGCTCTTCTCCCTTAGGCCAAATTTAGATACGAATCCGGAACTTTGGCTACTGCTTTTAACACAAGAACTTTGAGAGCTTTGAGTGCCATTGGTGCCAAAAGGTATCGGTTTTCCACCGCCCACAATAATCGAGGCACTTTGCGACCTTTTAATGTCACTTGGCACCCTATTTTTCAACGGCAGATGCTGACTTGAAGTGGAAACGGGTAATACTGACGGTGCTGGAATATTAGCATTCGAATCTGCTATCTCCCTGCGTTTTTTCGTTAAACTTTCTTGGAATTTAACATAATTGGCTTCGTCAGATTCTGCATAGAGGTCCAGCTCTTGGATTATAGCACTAGTTTCTATTTCGTTGCGTTCTAATTGTCGAAGCAATGTTTCTCTTTGCAGTTGCAAGAATGGTAAATTGAAGAACTTGTGCAATAGTTTCAAACCAAAGCCGTTTCGCATTGATGACTCAGTGTAGCGAACTTGTGCTGTGCGAATCCTAAGAAATGAATTGTAAAATTTAATTTTGCAATGAAAAACATATTTTTTTGCTTTTAAAATTTGCAAAACTGACGAAAAACAACTCACCCATCTAATGATTCAATGTAATACATAATATTATCAGTGGAAACCGTTCTATGATGCGACATATCACAATGATTTCCCAAAATAATCACTGGAATGTGAGCAGGAATTTTTGGCATTTCTCTCTGAATGTATTCAAAAGTCCTGCAAATCCCCCATTAGTTATTAACCACAAAAGAATGAAAGACCATTGATTACTTACCAAGACTTAGTTATATCCATCACTAAAATAACACCATTGGTTCCTTTATAAACATCCAGAAACTCAGCATCGAGAGCAGTCTCCTCAGGAATATCCAAATTGGAATTCTCCAATTTCAACCCTTCGAATCTTTTCTTCTTCTTCCCCTTGTCAACAACATCCCACACTTCTACTTTAACAATATCATCAGTAGCTTTGTAGCTCCATTGAATGGACGTTACTTGGATTTCCTCAGTTGGAATATATTCCTCTAGGAACTTTTTTCCTTGAAGTCTATGAAACAGACAGGTTTTCCCCACATTCCTGTCACCCTTTATTATTATTTTCACTAAAAAAAAAATGTTAAAAAGTTAATAAAAAGTAACCAAAACTGAAGAATTCTCACTGTTATATTGGACTCCTCGAGCAAACTTTCTTTGCAATGAAGAGGACATAGTTTGATGACCTGCAGGTTTTGATGAGTTTGCTGCACTACCGGAAGGACCATCTCCTTTACTTGTTAATCTTTTAATTGCATTAAACATGTTTTTATTCGTTTTTATTGCAATTTTTTCAATGACCAGATGGTTTAATTTTTACCGTTGCAGATCTCTTGAGTTTTAACTGCTAATTAAGCGAATATAGTATCACTTCCTAGTGTTGTTTCTTGTGCAACATATTTCTGCTTTCACAGGCGGAAAAACAAGCTTTTTAATATTTAAAAAATGCGTTGAAGTTGATTAGAAATGTTGATTTTAATGTTATTTACCACGTCAAGGTCTTTTCCTTGTGGTACCACTTCGGTACCATTTGGTACCCGTCAAATAGGTGTTCAATTGGTTGCCTAACTTTTATTTGTTTACTTTGTTTTTTTTAATTTAAAAAACGTTAAAAAGCTTTCAAAAAATATTTTTTAAGTTTAAACATTAGTATTTTCATTAAATAAGTTATAATAAAGTGTGAAAATGGATGAAGAACATTTAAAAACTAATAAAGAAACCCAAGAGCTGCTACTTAAAAGCTTGCAAGATTCCTCCAAGTAAGTAACCAAAAATTTATAAATAATTATTAAAAAATTTCTATTTTCAGGATTCCATCTTCTCTAGCGAAATCTACAAGAGTTTCCAATGAAGTAAAACAATTAATCAATAGTTTCCAACCATTGAAAGACAAAATAAATGATAAAGTTACTGAATGCCTCAACAGCAGCGATAAGCTTCACAATAACAGCTTACAGTGGACTTCCAATTTGCACAACGCTGCTTCTTTAAGTCGTCTAATTAAGCCAGTACCTTTGGAGACAACACAAAAGGAAGTCCAAGAAATCAAAGACCTATTTAAGCAACAACCTGTTGCAGTAAATGCAAGTAAGGAAAATCGGCTTGAAGGTAAAAAGCTTCCATTGAAAATTGCCACAAATATGCACAAAACCAGACCTTATGTACGAAAACCAATGTATTTAAACACAGCCAAGCAAGAACCATCCACAGTTACTGCGGTTTCTGCAATGGAAACCAATGAATGTGAAAAAAGTGGACTAAATGCTGCTTGTGAAGGTTTCAAGACAGCTAAAGAAATTCTACAGCTAGAAACTGGCAAAAAACTAGGAACCACAGGGAACACAATTAGTAGAACAACAAGTAATAATAATAGCGGTTGTTCTTCAGCAGTCCAAGGACTTTTTAATGCTCCTAAAAGGAAAAAGTTTGTTTCTCCTTTATTAACTAATCAAAACCGGTAAAAAAACAGTCTTTTATATGATTATTTCAAATGAAAAATGTTTATTTATTTATAATTTTCAGATCAACTGGTTCTTCAGATAGTTTAGAAGGTATTAAAGCAGCTGAAGAAGTTGATGAGCGCTTGAAGAACATTGAACCGAAAATGGTGGAATTGATTCGCAACGAAATTATGAATTGCGGATCAACCATTGAATGGGACGATATAGCTGGCTTAGAGGGTGCCAAAACGGCCATCCAGGAGTCTGTTGTGTGGCCCATGTTGCGTCCTGATATTTTCAAAGGGCTGCGAAGACCTCCCAAGGGAATCTTGCTGTTTGGACCGCCGGGTACCGGGAAAACGCTGATTGGCAAATGCGTTGCTTCCCAAAGCAAAGCCACATTTTTCAGTATCAGTGCCTCGAGCCTTACTTCGAAATGGATGGGAGAAGGCGAAAAGATGGTTAGGGCTTTATTTGCAGTGGCCAGGTGCCATCAACCTGCTGTAAGTTTAGCTTTTATTTACCTTTTTTTACTTTTTACTGGTTTTTTCTTATTTTTATTGAAAAAAATATTCTGTTGGTTTTTCAGGTGGTTTTTATAGATGAAGTTGATTCTTTACTGTGCCAACGCAGTGAAAGCGAACAGGAAGGCTCTCGCCGCATAAAAACAGAATTCCTGGTGCAATTGGATGGAGTTACCACTGAATCAGATGAACGACTGTTGATAATTGGGGCCACTAATAGGCCGCAGGAATTGGACGAAGCAGCAAGACGTCGATTTGTGAAACGTTTGTACATTCCATTGCCTGAAAGCGAAGCCCGAAGGCAATTGGTTAGCAATTTGATGTCGAAGGAGAAACATTTGTTGTCTGGAGAAGACATTAAAGCAATTGGTGAAAAATCCCAAGGGTATTCCGGAGCCGATATTAAAAATCTCTGTACTGATGCTTGTCTAGGACCTATAAGGAGTTTAAATTTCTCTCAAATGCAAACTATGGATGCTGCTGATGTAAGCATTTTATTTATTTTATGCCTTAATTTTACTTAATTTATTTGTTTTAATTTTAAATTATTGTTTTTTTAAGGTGAGACCAGTCGATATGAGTGACTTTAACAATGCTTTTCTTCGTGTGAAATCCAGCGTCAGTCCTGATGACTTAGACCGTTATATAAAATGGGATGATACTTATGGTTCCGGTGGTTTTCAGCGTTAACTTTTTGTTTTTTCGGTTTTGAAATTTATTTGCTGCGTCTGCAAATGGTACCAGCTATTGTTTCCATTACAAAGAAGATGATTTCGATGATTGTTATAAAACTAATCCCCAAGAATAACGCCAGGGTTGCTCCAATATAAACTGGAAATGAAAAAAATTAATAAATAAGCAAGAGAAGTGTTGTTTTGTTAGAAGAAAGTAAGTGAAACCTATTAAATCTTCAAAGCTAAACAGAATATCTCTGTGGTACTTCGTCGTAGGGGGAATAAGGCCCCATCGGAAGGTGAGTCGTTGATCAAAGTATCCATATTCCCTTTAATGAATAATTAAAAAGTAATTTTAGAAAAAGACATTTATAATTTTTCAATTTTAATGAATTTTGATAGTACCAAACTGCTATTTTGGGTACCAAAGCTAAATATCTGATGTAATCGCAAGGCTGGGGGCAGCTGCAGCCAAGTTCTGTTGGCGGTTTTGTAAGGAATTTCCAATTTCTTGCTGCGCATAATAAGCCTTGCAAATCGCATTCTTTTCCCGCTAAAATCAATAAATGTTTTATATATTTTTTCTTCATTTTTCCTAATTTATTTAGTATTATAAAAATTAAAGTAAAATAATTTTAAATTATTTAAATAGCTGATTAAATTGTCTTTTAAATGATAATATAATTGTTGCTCCAGGCTAATTAGTTTATTTGTAATTAATTATTTTCTGACCGCTCGCCGTTAGGTATTTAGCAACAAAAAGTCCTCTTAGTTATTTGTTTATAAAATCTAAAGTAATAGACTGATCTTAATAGGTTTTACACTAAATTATTGCTAATTAAATAGCCTTTAATTATCTTAAAGAAATTTTTTATTTAAACAATTTTCTGATTTTCTACTGGGTGATTTCATTGGGGGTGGAAATTACTCTCGCAAACATCGACAGCGCAACGTTAGCGACAGGCGCGACCGGACTATAAGCAGAGCGCGTCAACTAACGCCGAGACCGAGTACTGCCTACTCTAACGTTAGCGCGTAACGCATTTATCGGCTTGACTCAAAATCAGCTGCAGAATTCTAGTAAAATATAAAAATAAAATTATTTTAAATTATTTTGATAGATGATTAATGGCCGGTTGCACCGTTTTGCACTTAAACTTCATTTAACTAAGGGAACTTCACTTTTAAGTTAAGTTAAGGGTACATTTGGGTTGCACCGAAAAAA
>JASKGO010005145.1:0-24743 GCA_030556065.1 Holobus sp. GC000080
TAGTCGATGGCAATGAAGTCCGTCGAAGCATTTATTAACCGCTTTGCTAAAATCTATAATTTAACACACATAGTGTGTGAAGAAGAAGAATTGTAATATTCGCGTGACTTGTGGTTTAAATTTTTAATTTGTTGAAGGATTTTTAAACTGTTGAAGGAAAGTGTTAAAGCCGTAGGTTAAAGCTAATGTTTGAAAAAAAAAGTTTTGCATGTCAATTTAAATTTGCACCTTTGACCTATTGTGGCAAATTTGACTCATAATTGTTTCTTAATTTGTTGCATGACGTAATTTACATAAAATTCGCGTTTGATTGAAAGAATATTACAAGTTTTTGCCGTTTGAAATTTGTGCGCGAAAAAAACTCTCTCTTCGTGCGTTTCAGAACTGTTAATTTATACTTTCGCTTTTCTTCGTGTTATGATTTATACATCTTTTTTTTATTTATTTTTTTTTTTGATTGCTTTAGCTTTAATTTATTATTTATTCTGCCTTTATTGTGGTTGTTATTATTTTGCTATATTTAAATGAAGTGTTTGCACTTTTGACATTTTTATAAAATAAAAAAATATCATTTTATGTGTTCCCATAATGGTATTTGCAAGTATGGGAATGGTTTCTCTAAATTACTTTCATATTTTGCAAATTAATTCAGCAAAAGTCGACCAAATATGAAATAGAATTGGCCATTAAAATGTCATATTTATTATTTTTCATAAGTTTTATATGCTTTTCGGTACCGGCGAAAGTTGTTCATTTTAATTGTTCCCATTAAAAGAATATTTATTGTTTTAATCAAATATTTTAATTGAAGATATACCAAAATTTGTATCGGTTTGTTTAATTGTGTTTGCTTTCTTTAATGTTCTATTACTAATAATATGTAATAAAAGTTTCTTAATTTATGAAGATTTTAATAAATTATTGATTTGTTTTTGTTGGTTTCAGCGGACATGGGGTTGTTACTGGTATGCTGAAAACAGGAACGAAAGGGCTTTACGTGTTTGACCGTGACGGTCATCACTTTCAAGTGCAGGCCCCTTGCATTCTCGACTTTTACGTGCACGAGTCACGTCAGAGGAGCGGATTCGGCAAGAAACTCTTTGATTACATGCTTCAGGTATTTATATGCTCATACACTACATTCGCTTCTTATCACCTATCTATCTTTCCATTACCATTTGATAAATGCATGCATGCAAATTTACATTTGATATCTTTTCTTGGTATCTTTGCATATTACTCATTACAACTTTTAATTTTTGTTTTTTAAATTTTTAGCTTTTTACTGTTGTTTTAATAATAACATTTTTTTTATTAAACAAATTTAATGGGGTTTTAATTAAAATTAAAATTAAATATATTTTTACTGAGGAAATGACAATAATTTCATCTTTGGAAAGTTTCCCACTTAAGTAATTTATCGGTAGATTAGGCCAAGTTTAGTGATTAGATGATTGCGAGTCAATCGTTAATGTTATTAAAGGTACTTATTGGGAAATTTAAGAGGTTTATTTATAGAAAATCTAATCAACTATCAATTTATTTTATCCTCTAAAAACAATTTATTTTATTATTGTGGAGGCAAATATTTGTACAAGAAAATACAAACGAGTATTTCTATAAATACAACTAAATTTTGGCGAAAAAACATTTATTTATATATTTAAATTTTGTTTCGCCATAATGTAATACAATGCAAAGCAATACATTGAAATGAAAATTATTAGGAAAATTGGTTAGCAATCTGAAAATCGACACAACTGGGTCAAGGGCAATTTTACTGTTTCCATATATTTGCGTGATTTTCGGCGATGATGGCTTGCAGTACGTGTTTCTAATTTACATATGAGCTATTATAATGATTTCCCTCCATAGATTTCTGTACGGCAATCCTCAAAACAAACGCTGTATATTCATCAATACACACGAATCATGTTTTATTTATTACAATTTTGCATTTTTCATAAGCCCCAAAAGTGTCTAAAATTTTAGGAAAATTTAAAAAACAAATTTTATTTTTGGAATAAGTTTGAATTTTATTTTTCTGTTATTTGCAGAGAGAAGAAATCAGTCCGGATAAGTTGGCCATCGATAGGCCCAGTGACAAATTTCTTGGATTCCTTCGAAAACACTACAACTTACAGAATCCCATCCGTCAAATGAACAATTTTGTAGTATTTGATGGATTCTTTCCGAAGACCGTTGAGAGTGATAAGACGCCGTCTGTAAATGGGTAAGTTTAACTTTATTTTTTTATTTTTTTAGTTAGATTTTTTATATTAAATCATTTGGTGCCACTGAATTTTTTTTTTTTTTTTTTACATAAGGAATATTAATTTTGACATTATTAGGAAATCACTTCATGGTTCTAACGGCTTACAATCTCATATAATAACAACTCCTTATGGTCGGTACGGAGCGCCCAGACCTCCATGCAGTATGGGTCAGGTAACGATTAATTCATTTGTGGCTTTTATATGGCCTCTGAATAATTGACCATCACTAATTGAGAAATTATTGTTACTAAATTAATTAGATCATTCACAATCAGTCGGCATCGGTGTCACCAACGGAACCCACTGGGTAAGTAAATGCACGCACACTCAAACAGGAAATATAATTTCTGCTACGCTTTCTGTCTGTATTGATGTACTCGTACATCGTAATATGGGTACCTGCACTTATACACTTTACTATTAATTAACATTTTGCTTTTCTCTCTTCCTCTTTATATGAAAATTGCAATGATGTGCTTGTTTTATTGGTGGTAAATGTAACAAAATCAAAAAAAAAAAAAACAATGATTGCACAAAAATGAAGAGTCGCTTTTATGGCAGTAGCGCAAGAAAACGATGGGCGTCAGATAATAAGGTGAGTGAATGAAACCGAATCACCATTGATTAGACTAGATGTTATTATATACATATTGTTTTGTAATTCAATTTCATTTGTCGAGAACTTTCCTTGAAAAGCGATTAATATAAAGAATTTGAAATGTCTGTCTAATCACTGGTTGTTTGTGGATTTCCTAAATCTTTAAAAGTAGCTCAAGTCAAGCTCTTTTGTCCGCTCCGTTTACTGAAGCTCTCAACAACAACAGGACATTAGCAACGCTAATTGTCAAAGTAATTACTCTAACGGAACTACTATTACAACCGAACAAGACCAGCAGCAGCAGCAACAACAGCAACAGTTTAAGAATGGCGCGCGTGTGGGAAATGGTTTGACGGAGTACCAATATGAGGAAGAACGTTTGCAGCGATTGCAAAGGTCCAATGAAGCTAATGCAATGCACCAGATGCAGCTTCAGCAGCCGCAACAAGTGCAGTACCATTGGCCCTTTGCCATTCCAAATCATGCCTACCTTTACGAAACCAAACGGTTCCATTATCCGGTACCTATTGGCAATCATATGCACGAACTTCTACAACCCGATCAATATTTGAGTGGTAAGCAGACGGCCCCTGCCAAGGAAATGGTGGACGCCTATGGCAGACTTTCGAGACATTCGTTGCAATATCAAGAGCAGCAACAGCAGCAGCAGCAACAATTTGGAAAAAGTTATTATCAACAACAGCACCCGCAACAGCAGCAGTATCATCAACATCAACAACAACAACAACAGCAGTACCTCCAGAATCAGATGAGGGTTAATCCTTATCAGCAGCAGTTGTATGCCCAGCAGTATCAACAGTGGTTGCATCATATGCAACAGCAACAGATGCAGCAACAACAAGAATGGATGAAGCAGATGCAGCAACAACAACAGCAGCAGCAGCAACAGCAATTAATTCAACAGCAGCAGCAGCAACCCAATCAATTGGTACCATCGCAGGATGAGTCACCGGAAAAGAATAATGCAGAATTGAATAAAACGAAGATGGATCCTTTGATGCCTTGCATATCCGCTTCCGACGACATTAGAAAACTTACAAAACGAGACAGTTCGCCGGTCAAAAAATGGGAACCCAAGCAACATCAAGTGGTACCCCAACATTTCGATACTAATCAAAACAATTTTAATGTATTTGGATATCAGACACCCACTGTGGCCAATGTTCAATCAGCTCCTCAGTGGCAATCTGTTGCAAATGTACCTGCTTTGTCAAACAATTTGTACACTCAACATCTTCCCACTGTTGGTACCAATCACCTATCACCTCCAATCACTCCAGTTACACCACCTGTGGTACCAATGCAAACCTCTCCCATGGCTTATCCAGCCGCATTACCATCGCAGCCAACTCAGGTTGCGCCCATAGCGCAAGAACAACTAACGCAACTAAGCCCACAGCAGCAATTGATGTACCATCAACAACTATTGGCTCAACCGACTTACACGCAACATGGTGTTGTTGGTGCGTTTGATCCTCGTACCTATCAACCCGTTGTCACTCCACGTCAACAGCAAGAAGAAGTTCAAACGCCAGCTGTGGAAACGCCGACTGTTAAACAAACTACTGTTGTTGAAGGTACCCCCAGTAAGGAATCGGCAGAAAAGAAGGAAGTCAAGGATGCGGAAAATGCGGATATTCGTGCGGCCGGTGATTCTGCTGCATATGTGGCTCCGGAAAAGTACCCGGTACATTATCCGATTATTCTGAAGAGTACTTTGGAACCGTTGCAAGCGGCCTTACCATTGGGTAGATACTCTTCGACCAAAACTAGTGTCAAGGGAAAGAAGAGCGAAACGAGGCGGCCATCCGGGACGCCGAAATCGGCTGCTGGGATGCGCAACACTCCGTCCTCCATGGTCAAGTCGGTCAATGTTTTGGAGCGCAACTTGCAGGCTGCATTGCAGCGGGCCACCAGTGCCACCAATAAATTGCCCAGGAATAATGAAGAGTGCGAAGAATCCGCCGTGCGGCGGCAAGCCAGTAGCGTGAAGAACAGTGCGAATCGATCGATATTACTTGGCGAGTATATGGATAAATTAAATTGATGCATCGAAACGGTAAATTAATTTTGCAAACGATGGGTTTCTTCAGTTGGTAGGTTGGTACCGTACAAATTTGCCTTGGTTTTCTATGAAATTGCGTCTAAAGCATGTGGAATATGGTTCTTTTACTAATCAAAAACCAAAATAATAAAACCAAATCTATAACTTGGTTCTTCTCTGCTGTTGTTCTTTTTTGTTTTTGCTATTGTTTTTTTTTTTTGTTTTTTAGTTTTCCGTTTTTGTTTTTTTGTCTGCAGGCCCCAAATTGCATAAATGTGTAGTAATTGTCGCAATATTCAACGTAAACCACACAAACACGCAAATATTACAGTGAAATTGTTTCTCCGCATCTACAACATCAAAATCAACAACATCAAAATCAACAACAACAATCTGTCAATGGTGAAAGCAACTTGAAGCAAGTGGAAGCAGATAAAGCGGATGCTGCCGAGGTGAAGTTGGATAGACCGCGCACCCTTTCTTTACAGTATAATCAAAATGAAAATCAAAGCGAGCAAGATGCTGATGATTTGCAATTGGAAGCGCAAATTAAAAATGATGAGGACACTGCGAGAGAAGAGAGGAACCGTGAAGAAGTTGCGGAATCGGTGGAGCGCGAAATGGAAAAGGTACAGTTGAGCGATTTGCAGATGCATCGGCTGAGACAACGGCAGTCGCATATTGGCGAGGCGGTCGACCCTGAGGAAGGGCAGCGCAGCAAGAGGTCCACGGACAGTCATCTGACTGATCAGGGGTTCCTTGATTTGAAGTTTTATCACAATAAACTTTGGTAGAGTTTGAATTTGTGCGTTATCGTTCTGCAAATTGCAAGGATTGGTAGGTAAAGACCCAGAAAACTGCGATGTTGTCCGGTGCAGTTGATGTGTTGTGCAATATTCTGGTTATTAGCTTCAAAAGCAGTTTTTTTGTTTGTTTAGTTTTGTAGAGTTTTTTTTATTAAGTAATAGGCGTTACCACGACTTAAGTAAAACATTGTATTTAATCGATATTATAATTAGAAATAATTTTGCATAGCTGTGTAGCTTTAATTAAATTATCAAATTAGGAGTAATAATTTATTATTTTTATTGTGGCACTGTGTTATTATTATGTCTGTTTAATTTTCTTTTGAGAGTTTTATGAATTGTTAGTGAATGATTTTTAAAAGGGTTTTGGTTTCGTTTTACTTTCAGAAAATTTGTTAAGAATATCTATTTGGAAATGTACATGATACCCTAATGTAGCTGAAACAAATGAGACTCATTGGATGAGTGTGCAATTAATTGGTACTGCATATGCTACGGCATTTTATAAAATAATATGTAATGTAATAGTGACGATTGATATTTTTTTGAAATAAAATAAATTAAGCTTTTTGGTCATCACATACATTGATGTTTCATTTATTACATCATCTCATTTTTGGTCAAAATTCAGTTTAAATTGTACTAATTTGTTAATAGTTTAATAATTCTTGACGTGGAAGCCAAATTTGTTGTAAATTGCTGCATGTTTTATATAAAAATTATGGGAAAATTACATTTTCCGTATGGGACGATTATATGAAATAGTTTGTAATCTTTTAATTAATCTCTTTTGGGAAATTTTTAATTTTTGCAGATAAAAATGTCTTCCAAATAGCATTCGGTAGTCCTGTGTCCCAATGCAGAAATTATGTACTAAATTTGATAACTTTAAAAAAACCTAAATCTTCCGATGTTTTCTTTTTAATTGAAGTCTAAATTAATTTGTGGTCGATTCATAATTTTATAGGCCATTTTTTCCAAATTTTGATAGCCTTGAGCTCTTTTAAGGGCAAGTTACGGGTCCTCTTTCATAAAGCCACGGACCAAAAATTGGAATTTTGAATGTTGAAACAACACTGAATTTTTTGTGCCAAATTTGCTAACTTTGAAAATCATTTTGGAGAAGTTATAGACATTTTTCAAAAAAATAGTGAAACAATACTGCATTATCACTTGTATTCGAGTTCGTTATTGGTCGATATAATGGACCACTTTAGGATTCAATTTAGATTGAAGTTATGTCGTTTTTGAGGAAGTTAAATACACTTCTGCAAAAAAAGTCCAAAAATGAAACTTTGTTTTACAATCTTTCTGAAAAGCTGTTATAAAAAAATCAATAGGAAAAATTAATTACATTCCAACTCATTTATTAAAATTCGTTAACAATCCATTAAATAAATAATTTCATTTGTGCAGTAAATAAATACTATTTAAATTTTATATCAACAATAAAACATTTTAAACATGATACTCTCCGCCGTCCAACTTTTCATCCGATAAAAAACTCATCAGCCACTTAGCAGTGTCTTCATTAACGTACAATAAGCCATCCAACATTCCAACAAAGACACCCAATCCAACTCCAGCCAGGACGTCCAGGATATGATGACGGTTCATCAAAATTCTACTGATGCACACTGCAATTGCCCATAGGAAAATGCAGTGGACAAAGAACATATGCAATGGATAATTGTGAAGGAAAAAATATGTGATGAAAATGGCTCTGCTTGCATGGCCAGATGGAAAACTGAATTGATCAGGACCAAATTGTCCCAGGGCATCATCAGTATTTGCAACAGGTCTCCTTCTTCTCACATATGCCTTCACCACAGCCACAAACAAGATGTCCAATGTGAGACCTAAGAATTTATTTCATTATTTTACTTGTTATGTAAATTATTAGTGGTTTAAATTAGTTACCCAAAAGCATATTAACTTGCATTTGAATTAATGACTGATTGTTGAACAACCAAGTGAAACAAATCCAAAAAGCAAACCATGGAATTCCATGGCAGGAAAGCTGCAAAAAGTCATTAATGGTTATTGTGGAAAATTTACTCAGTTAAAATGCTTACTTCTAGAGCTTTGAAGTAAGGCCTACATTTGCCAATGGGTAGAACTCGATTGCACAAAATATTAAACTTCTTGGTGACCTTTTTGTCCACTTCTAGAAGTTGTTTAAATACTTTAGGTACTTCTCTTTGGGGTGCCATGTTTGAACTGAATAATCGGTGGTTTATTAAAGGAAATTCAGTAAAATAATCTGGATTTTTTTGCACTGATTTCCCTTGGATTTTCTTAAAGTAAGGTTATGATAACTGGCAAAAATAGAAATATTTTTTGCCAATAAATCCACTGCAATATTTAACTTAACGACTCCTTTGTGAAAGTAATTATATTAATTTATAAATAGAATTGTTCATCACTTGAAATTATCTTTAATCGTACCAAATACTAATTAAATATTTGTTTTATATGGTAGGCAACTAATTGTGCAATGCAACCATCCAAATATATTTTAATTTCATCAACAATTCTAATGTTTTTTCGAAAGAATTGAGAAATGTCTTGCGAAAAATTTAAAAACAGCTACTTTTTAATTGATTTCCGTGAAAAAATCACAAGTTGTTCTAATTATCCTTCGATTTTTCGCGCCCCGCCCACCAGTCCTTAGTCCTTCATGTCATTTCATGTCAGTTTTCATTGCAGCAAGCAAAGCAAAGGCTGCCAGTGTTTCAATAAAAACTCCGCCGTAAATGCCCCACAGGCCTAAACTTTGTGAATTCCACGTACATTCCCATTAAAATGTCCACTAAGAAAATAGAGGAAGGATTAGAGCACATTAAATTGGCCGAAAAATGGTAAAATTTTACATGCCCATCAACAGCATCAATAAAACCAATTGTTTTTAGTTTAAAAACATCATTCCTTAAGTGGCGTCCCGACTTTGACGAAGCAGCTGATGAGTACAACAAAGCAGCCACCTGTTTTCGCAATGCAAAGTCCTTTGAGCAGTGCAGAGACTGCCTGCTAAAAGCAGCAGATTGCCACAAGCAAAACAGGAAGTATGACTTTCCATTTCCCCCAATTTCAATTTGTACAAATGCATGCTTTTCCAGTGGATTTCACGCAGCCAAGTCAATAGATCAAGCAATTTTAGTGAGCAAGGAATTAGGTGATCTAAGGGAAGTTCCTTCATTGGCTGAAAGGGCTGCCAATTACTTCCAAACAAGTGGCAATGCCGAGTCGGCAGCGTCCACCCTGGACAAGGCAGCCAAAATATTGGAACAGCAGTATCCTGCTCAAGCCCTCAGATTGTTTCACCAGGCAGCTGAAATTGCAATCATCCAGGATCACAGCAGGCAGGCTGCTGAGTATACTAGTAAAGTGGCCAGACTGCACATCAAATTGCAGGAATTCGATTTGGCCGCCGATGCAATCAGAAGAGAGATGGGCTTGCATCAGCAGAACGAGAACATTCAGTCTATGGGTCGGTTGGCTGTTGGATTAGTGCTGGTGCAGTTGGCCCGAGGCGATGTGGTGGCGGCTGAGAAAGCCTTTAAGGAATGGGGAAATTGCTGTGAGGGGGCTGAGGTGCAGACTTTGGAGAGTCTGCTGGCTGCCTACGATGAAGAGGACCCTGAGGCCGCCAGGAGGGCGCTCAATAGTCCGTTCATAAAGCACATGGATGTAGAATATGCGATTTTAGCTCGTAACATGCCGCTGCCCGAGGGCATTTCGCAGCCGGTTAAGAGCAGCGGTGTTAGGGAAAACGCAGCTCCTTCCTATGTGTCTCCTAACTCTCATGCTTCTGCTATAGGCGACGTAAGTATTAAATTCAGCTTTCTTTTTATACGTTAAGGGCAGTTTTAAAAATTTGTGGGGTGCGCTTGTCTAACTTCAACTATTTTTTTTTTAAACATGACAAAAACTAATTATTCAATCTATAATTTTTGCAGCAAGAGATAGATAGCTAATTTCAGTGTCTATAAAGTGAACGAAGCTTTTTTTTATATATAATTTGGTTTATTTTGAAAAAATAAAAAAGTAACATTAAAAACCAATTTTTCACATTATATTTTTTAAATTACCGCTTAGAATAAAGACGCTGAAATTAGATTTCCATTGGTACGAGAATTATAAAGATTGGATAGTTAGTTTTTGATTTGTCTTGGTTAAAATTAAAAAATATAAATTTTTAAGACACACATAAATTATAACTTTTTAAATTCAACAATTTTGGAATGGGTTGCTTATTATTAACGAATTTTAATTACGAAAATATTTTAGGAATCTGGTGATAAGCCGCCAGCAGTGGCTCAAGATGAAGACGACGAAGAGGAAGAGGGTGGTCTTTGTTAATTCACTTAAATCCATACTAAGGTCACGAATTAATCTAATAATCTAGTCGTTAATTATTTATATGTACAGCTTCTACAAGCATACCAAGAGAGCAGTAGAGTAGATTGTAAGATTCATTCAATATGAATACTGCTGATTACCAGTTAAGAATTATCTATTATCTATCGTAAAGGAAATCTTTGTTCAATTTTCGAAAGTGAGGCATGTGTGTAAGTAAGTAAGTGTATAAATTTTAATTTTATTGATTTAATTCCCAAAACACCAAAAGTGTTGTTGCTAAAAAGAAAAGAAGAAAAAAACGTACGTACGCTAAAAGAAGTCCTTTAAATGTAAATAATAATTCAATCCATAATCTGAAGGAACTGCACTATATTTACGGTGATAAAAATGTCTTGTTAGTGTTAAATTCTTAGGAGAATTTTGAATTTTCCATTTGCATTTAATAATTTTCTCCTCGATTAATATTTTTCAAGCTGTAAATGTTCTAATGATAGTTTTATTGACTAATTGATTGAAGAAGCAAAAGATGTAAGTTGTTGAGTTTTTCTGTTGGTTTCGGCAATCACTTGTTAAACGAAACTTTACTGTTACTTTAAAAAAGAAATTAAATAAACAAAAATCTTCGTCTGAAAATTTGCATTTGCTAATGATTTTATATTTTTAACATTTTTTAGTTTATTTTCTTCTCTACATGGTGGCTTTTTTCATAAACCGTGAATGGGTTTTGGTTTATATCCCTTTATTGACATTCACTATGTATTGTACTGTATTTCGGTGTATATGATACAGATACCTCACAGAGCTAGAGTAATTGATTAATAACCGCACTACTTTTTGACAAACATCATTGCAAAAATAGCATAAACAATTAAAAAATAAAACTTAAATTTATAATTTTCTTAGAAAATTCGAAGCCCACTATTTATTTTCCCTAAAAAGTTATTTTTTTAATTTTTTATTCATTATCTGTGGTAAAATTCAAAGATAAATATTTTTTATCCTAAAGATTGAGCATGCTAAGGATTTTTCCTTTTTTCTGTAAATTAATTAGATTTAATTTAAAAATATCTATTCATAGAATTAAAAACAAAAATCGACGATTTTCAGTTTTTTTTTTTTTTTTTTGTAATAACTCGCGAACCAGGAGGCATGAGGAGTCGTTTTCGTAAACAGTTATAAGTTTTGGGCAAAATTCTGCCCAATTTTGCCCATTTAACCGAATCGTTAACTTAAAGAAAGTTAGCCATATTCGATTGAAGAAAATGGCCACCCTGTATTAATTAATTACTTTTCCTTAAAGCATAGTTTCTGTGAAAAATAAAAATACAATAACAAATGAAAAAACTAATTTTCAGGTAAAATTATACGTTTATTAAAATAATAAATTATACATATAAAAAACCTTATAGAATCTTTTTCAGTTGATAATAATAACAAATGCAACGATAGGATTTTTTCTAATAAATTGATAATTTGAACTAAATTTGCATAGAGCTATACGTATAATAAGATTAATGGAAGATTTTTCTAATGATAAACATTCGGATCATCCTGACTAACTGACCCAATGTCATTAATTGCAATGATTAAAATGATCTTTAAAATACTAAACTTTTCATCTTTTAAACGCAAGTACAAACGGCAATAGAGTGATTTTTCTTTATCTTACATATTTCATTTGTCCCAGTGCTTTCATTATAAAAATCCGTAATTTCTGCATTTTCCAATTCAAAAATTGAAATATCAAAAATTATTTCTTGACAATGAAAGCCCCGGATACAGTTAATTATACATTTATTTCGTGTTGCCTGTGCGCGACGTAACACGAACGATATATTAGTAGTAATGATAAATATTTGTAATAATAATCATTTATCTAACACTGCTTTTTCCTCTCTTTCATTTCTCATAAATCTCTTTAAAGTGTTACTTAATAAGTAATTAATTTATTAATTGTTTAAACTTTCCCAGAGTTCGTCGTCTCCCCATTTATTATCCCACTTCTTCTCTCCGTCTCGGCTGCTTTTCTTTTTCTCGCCCTTTTTAGTTTTCTGCGCTTCTGCAGTGGGCGACGTTGCACTAACCACCGACGGCGACTTCGATTCGTAACTCAGGTCACTTTGGTAACCCAAACCGTCGCTCTGGTAACCCCATTGAGGACCGGGACTCTTCGGACTGGAAGCTCTACGAAAACACACAATAATGAAGAATTTTAGATGCATTTGACACTTAGAAAGTTGTTTTTACTTGGAACCCTGTTGACTAGTGAAACTCCAGTCGTCTTGTGCTTGCTGATTATTGAAACCGTTGAAGAGCGATGATTTTTCACCGGGAGAATGCGCATTGTCGCCACCAACTTGGCCGTATGCAGAGGAATCTCCCGTAGGTACTTGCATGCCGCTCACTTGGTTCCAGCCACGCTTTCCGAAATCAGTCACCTAACGGTTCAAAACTTATTTTACCGCTGATTTTAATTTTTAAGAGTTGTTTTATTTTTAGTTTAAAAGCTCACAAAGTTATATCCGTAATACCATCAATTCAAAAGGCAAATAATAAATTAATTTATGGAAAAAAAATTATCCTAAATAAAAACAAAAGAAAATTCTCACCTTAGTAGCTAAATTTGAAACTTGGCCCGACACATCTTCTAATAACGAACCTTCACGTGCCTACAGTAACCGGCAACCAAAACAAAAACAAAAGAGAAAAAAAAAACTATAAAAATCATAAGAAAGAAAATAAACTTAACAAACTAAAAATACCTTATCAGTTACATGTGAACCAACTTCGACTACCTTTTGAGAAGCAATTCCGCCGTACTTTATAGCATTTTCCGAAGCTTTGTTCACTATCTTAGTGGCGGAATTTGATAAAAACGACCAGCCCTAAAATCAATTGCCAAATTGCAAACATTAACAAAGAAAAATCGGGAAATAATTGCCAAAACTTACGTGCACAAGGGACGTCAATGTATTATCTATCAATTCTTGAGATTGGGACCTAGGCGGCGGCTCTTTTGTGAATCCAAATCCGCTGTATTTGCCACCCTGGCTTGGAGGCAAATCGCTGCAACATTTCATTTAATAAATAACATTTAAAATTACTGCCCACAAAAATTAGGAGGCATTACTACAATTAATTTAGAATACTTACTCTCTTCTTTGTGCATTTTCATTCTGCAATTTCGAAAAGTACGCTTCTTTTTCGTTCTTAAATTCGGCACTATTGATATTCTGATACAAGTCGTTACTTTGGTATCCGTTGCTTTGATAACTATCAGTTTGGTAAGAGGAGCAACTATTGGAGCTGGAAATTGACGCTCCTAAATTGCCAGAAGCGGAATAATTCTGAGCCGGCGACTTTGCTTCTTCCCACCTTTTACCCTGTGCCAATGCAGAAATCTAAAATACCATAATGTTAATTGATAAAAACCCTCTAGTATTGCTGATACTTACTTTATCTCTATATAAAGCAGCAGCTTTAGTATTGTACTTTTGCTGGATGCTAAGGGAGTCATCATAGTCTGGTTGACTCTCAAAGAAAATCCTGGCATTCCTGTTACCACCCACTTTCATTTTTTCCAACTCAATATCCTTCCATTTGTCCATGGTGATGGATCGCACAAAGGATAAATGGACTCCAAGGCCTCTGTGCTTCCCAGAACACTCCAGACAGATCCATATGCCATAAGTCACTGATGACCATTGAGGATTGTGGGTTTGGCATTCAAAGCATTTCTACTCAAGCAGCCAAAATTATTTTTAATTTACTGCACTAGTTTTTACTTACATCATTTTCATTAGTTGGTTTCAGTTCTTGGAGCAATCTTCTGGTTCTTGGACTTGCCATATTGCCTGTTGTTAATTAGTGGCCCAATTATGAAATGAAATCACAGGGATGCATCAAATTCGATCTCCTTCCTTGATGAAATTGTAAAATTGATAGGTATCTAAGATTTTTCTGCCTAAGTTAGTTTTAGAAATTCGAAAACTTTGCACTTGCTTCCGATGTGGTGGTTTTTGTGGGCCACAGGTTTTGACGTCACAAACTTCAACCAAAACTTCAACTTTTATGACTTTTGGCTGTACGGTTTTTCATGTTGGCAAACGTGTTAGGTGTGCGGCGGTTGCGTTTTTTTTATTCAATGTTTAATAATTAAATTAAGCTTTTTAAATAATTTAAAAAAGGAAAATAATAATTAATTGTTAAAAACAAAATATCACAATCAGTTATTTAAAATAACAAGAAACTGTCATGTAATGTTAGTAAAAGTTTGTCTCCATGGAGACCAAAAGTTAACTTGTTTATCAGCTGTAATTGCACTTGTAGTCTGCCACAGTTGCAGTGACGTGTCAACATCACTCACATGATAATCAATTTAACTCGATGGTAATTATTATTTCATGCGTTTTGATTGGTTAATTATTAATTGAAATAACGAACTTTATTCTGTTTATTACAGTAATGAGTGGATTAGGTCTAAGGCGCATGTTTCCATTGCGTTCTAATGAGGATGAACAATAAGAGGGAGTAGTGTAATGGTCATTATTATCACAAGATCATAGCCGAATTATTTCGTTCGGAAAAAATCCATAGTTTAGTGCCCTCTCTACAGCTGATTACACCGAAATTTACTAAAAGAAACGTCTTGAATACTGACATCAGTGGTAACTATCAATATCTATTGAAATTTTGCCTTTTTTACGGGTAAATTATCGTGGATTTTTTCTACTTACCTTTTTTTACTAAAAGCATTATAACACATTATTAAATTGCCCTTTAAACTACATCTAAATATATATTTTTTGGTTTTATTAACGGCCGTGCCGCTTAACCTCAACTTGTTTTTTTTTTAAATTCAAAAATAATATTTTGCTGTGAATTTCTAACTAATTTCTATATTTTTTATTTAATTCCGGCATTGGTAATTTAAATCTGCAGTAAAAAGATGGCTGATCCTACCCTTGAGGAAACTGAACAGCTTCGCAATTCATACTTGGAATATTTACAAGATGTTGGTGAAACAAGTAAGCTTCTCTTCTAATAATGTTGTCTGAGGGGTTTTATTAACACTGTTTGTTGCAGGTGTTCATCCAAATGATTTGAACCGATTAAAAAGCGACAATCATTACGTTGGCCGTTTTCTGGTCCACCATGACAATAATCAAGAGTTGGCCTTAAAGATGATTAAAAATACGTTTGAATGGAGAAAAAATGAAAACATTAATGGTAAAAAATTATCATCTTGTAGTGGTTTTTACCATAATAATCATGTTTGCTACTAGAAATCAATTCGGAAACGGTGAAAATCGAGTATATGGTAGAAGGCGGTTTCTTCAGCAGAGGCCGCGACAAAGACGGCTGTGCATTGTTGATTCTCAAGTGTATAAAACATGTGAGAAGCGATAAGCGCGATATGAATGAAATTAAACGCTGCCTTCTTTATTGGTTTGAAAAATTAGAAAGGTTTACAATTAGTTTTTTAATGTTTTTTATTATTATTTATTTACTAAGAAACAATAAATATAATAATCTAATTTTCAGAGAGGAAAATGGCAAACTGATAAGCATATTTTTTGACATGGAAAACTGCGGCCTGAGTCAAATGGACATGGATTTCACAAAATATATTATAGGCCTATTCAAAGAGTATTATCCCAATTTTTTGAACTACATTATTATCTACGAAATGGCTTGGATTCTCAATAGTAAGATTTTTTTTTTAAATTTTGTTTATTGAATTAATTCTCTTATCAATTTATTATGTTTTGTAATATGGTATTTATTACTTAACATTGTTTTGATAAGGGAGCTCTTGAACTATGAAACCTAAGTTAATTAACGTTTTTTTGTTTTGTTTTTTCAGCTGCTTTCAGTGTTATTAAGAACTGGCTTCCTGAGAAAGCCGTCCAGAAGATAAAGCGGCTTAAGAAACATGACATTTTCACCTATGTGCCTAAAGAGCAAGCGCTCAAATGCTGGGGCGGGCTCGATGATTACACGTTTAGTTTCCTACCCGAAACCAGTGAGAAACCAATGACCATTGCCCCATCAGACAAGAAGGTAGTATTTTTAGTTATTCGTTTTTTCTTCGGGTGGTATTTTTTTAATGCTTTTCCGCCACAAAATAATAGCTTTAATTTTGAATTCATAATTTTTTATTTGGTAAAAAATTTAAAGCTAAAATATCTTTCAATTGAGGGTTTAATTGGCTATCTAAGTTAGAATTTACCGGTATCTTTTCCATTTATTTTTTTATCGTTTGAAATTTTGATGTATAAAGATTTGTACAGCAGGTTGAATTTCAAAACTAAAATGGTTAATAAATCATCATAGATCTAATATTTTTCCACTTCTTTTACTTCAAAATTTTTCGGTTTCACCCTTATTTTTCGTTGTTTCATGTTTCTTAAAGAACTTAAAGTACTCCTAGAATGAGCACTTACATTAAATTGAACAAATCAGTGTTAATTAGCAATACGATCGCAGTCAATTAACTGTAAATTGTGTGGAGAAATAATAAATGTGGTGGCAAGGTAACAGCAGTCTATTTAAGAATGAACATGAATGAACATTGGCCTGTGTTGTGCGTGTGGTAAAAAAGTGGCAAAACTAGATGGCGAGTAAAGTTCATGCCGCGTAATGAGTTCTTTTTTTCTCTCTCTTGGATGATATTTATAAATTATATTTGTGGGGATCCATGCAGTAATAGTAATAGTTTAAAGAAAAGCAGTGGGCGTGCGTCGACTGCGCCAACTTGGAGTCTATCTCTGTATTCTGTATTTTCTACTAATCAATATTTTCGTTACGTTCCTCCGGCAGGTGCACTTCGAGGCGAATTGCAACAACAACAAACCCCTCAGCGATTCATCAATGTCTGATCAGGGCGGTAAGTTACTTTTTTTTTAAATTTTTGTTTTTGTTTTTAATAAGTAACAAAATTAATCTTAGTTTTAGACTCCAGTGGATTAAGTGTAAGTCCAGCCAGTATTATCACTTTTGTCAAGGATGGCAAAGAGTTTATCAGCACCCTGGAACTGAAAAATGTATCAGCTGACACCAATCTTTCCTATAAGGTAAGTTTTTCTGCTTAATTCTGTTTTTTTTAATTATTATTTATTACTTTTTTTTAAATATTTAATATTTATTTGTACAGATAAAAACTACTGCCCCAGAAAAGTTCAGAGTGCGACCTAGTGTCGGCCTCCTGCTGCCCGGCAATGTCGTTAATGTTGTTATCACTTTGCTGCCCGGTTACCACATCGGCGGCCTGTCGAAGGATAAATTCCAAATTATGAGTTTACCGGTGCAGACCGACCGGATGTCTTCTGATGAACAATTGGACTTGTGGAAGGTAATCCGTTTTTCTTTTTCTTTTGTTTTGAATTGAAAAAAAATTAAAATTAAATTGATATGCAGAATACTTCGGGTAAATCGGTAACACAGCATCGTTTGCGTTGCGCCCAAACCAGTCCGCTGCCAACGCGTAATGGAAACGCCACTAATTATGCAGGTGCCGGAGGCGAAGGTAGCGATCTAATGGCTATCTCGTCCAGTGTGAGTCGTCTGCAAGTGGCCCAGGAGGGTCTGGCAAGGACGACGCAGCAATTGAAGCAATTGCAAATCGTCACGATCGTTCTATTGGCCATCATCGCCATGGCTCTCTTTCATATGGTACTGAAATATTCCGGTGATAGTGATAGCCAAAATGCTGTGTGTCAACAGTTACCGAACGCGGAACTATAACAAGAGCCGATGGAAGCAGGCCCCCCGATAGACGCACCCCCGCAGCAGCAACCAGAATCAATCTTCGGTCATCTGTTCTGGTCCCTTTTCCATGCTCTTTGTTTGTTGCGCAATTTATTTACCGTTTCCTGAAAGATTTCTTCTGTGCGTTCCTCGGACCTGCTGTCACCCTATTTACTCTTTACAGTCTCGTAAATATTCCACTTATTATTTTTTCTTTTTCTTTTCTGTTGGTTTTTTGTTTTATTTTATGTGTTTTTTTTTTGGTGTGCGTTAAACACTTTTGGTGGGTTGGCAAAGTTGAAATTACTACTAGAGATTTGGTGAATTTACTTGGTATAGTTGTTGCAATAACTAAAGTAATTAATATATTATTGAGTTGTAGAGTCATGAAAATCTGCGATATCAAATTTATTAACTCTTATTTGTAAATAGTTATATACATTATATATATAAATTAATTGAAATTGTTGCATTGGCTATAATGTGATTTCTTTTTTAAAATCAGTTTTGATATATTTTTTGTAATTTGTATAAATTTTTCCTTAAGATTATTTGAAAGATAAAAAATTCCGCTGTTTTACTAATTTTTATCAATAATAAATTAATAAAATGTTAAAACTTTAAAATTTTCTGGCAGTTGTAGTAAGTTCATTCATTTCCCATGTTTATTTTTAATGAAATTCGTAACATTGTTTTTTATAAACTGGACAAACTGTTAAAATTTTCATTTCCACTTTGTTAGTCTTGAAATAACAGGGTGATTTATAATTCAGTTTTGAATCACTTCGGGTGTAACCGGTCTTTTGATTTTTAAATGGCAACCAATAGGTATTTTCCTTTTTTTGGATTCCTTTCGGTCATTTTTAGTCGTCTAACATCTTTTCCGTTATTTTTGTTTATTTTTTTTTTAAGTAGTAACAAAATTAATAATAAAAAAGGATGGTGAAGTAACGTTGGGTTGCCATATTTTAAAATTGTAAAGTTAAGGTTATTTCCGGTTAAATCGGAAGTGGTTCTAAAGTGTGCCAATCAATCGAAATTATATTTTATGAAGAAGTGTAGTTCTTATAAAAACGCCACTTTTTGTTGCCGTCGTTATATTTTAATTTTGTTCCAAAAAAATGCAATCTAACTCAAAAAACGTATGCTTTTATATAACTGACAACAAAATCTTATCAATTAATTATTTAATTAGGCATATTTTTATCAAATTTGATAATAATGGGTTATATAATTAGAAGGATTTATATAAAAAGTCGATAAAAATTGATTTTCTTTATATTTGCAATTCAAGTAGTATTAAAAAACAAATTGCAATATAAAAATCATTAACCACATCATGATCAAGATTTTTCTAAAGAAAAAAAATCATAAAAAATGAATAAAATAAAATCAAAGACTAAAAAGAAATACATTTTCCAATTACGGATACTTTTTATTCGTAGAAAAAATACATAAACATCTAGAAATTGCACACAATCACTTCCACGTAGTTGTTCTTCAGTCGCGAGCATCCTCCTTGGCCACTCCGAACGGAGTGTCCACATCTCTGGCCCCGCAATTGGCAATAATCACATCTTTGACGGGCTTGTCCCTGGTATCAGTGGCGGAACTTTCGATTTTCCTCACTATATCCATGCCCTTAATGACTTTACCAAATACCACATGTCTGCCATCCAACCAGGAAGTCTGCTTGGTGGTGATAAAGAACTGAGATCCATTGGTGTCTTTGCCAGCGTTAGCCATGGACAACCATCCGGCTCCATAGTGCTTCAGCTTGAAGTTCTCGTCTGCGAAACGTTCGCCATAGATGCTGCGTCCACCGGTGCCATCGCCCTTTGTGAAGTCGCCTCCTTGGATCATGAAGTCTTTGATGACACGATGGAATTTGCTGCCTTTGTATCCTTCGCCCACGTCCTTCTTGGCCAGTTCGACGAAGTTTTTGGCAGTTTTAGGAACGGTACCGCCGAATACGCCAATTTCAATGGTGCCGGCAGGTTCATCACCGATTACGATATCGAACCAGACGATTTGCGACACTTTCGGCCCCTTTTTGGCCTTCTCGTCGTCACTTTCGGCGAATGCAAAGGCACTAATGCAGACCACAGCGAAAAGTACGTGGAAAATCCTTGAGGAGATCATCCTGGTTGTTGGCACTTGGCACTTCAAGTATAGTTCTGTTAAAAAGTCGCGTTACGACCGGTTTTTACTTTCTAAATGAGCTACTATTTTCAGTTAAATGATCTCAGTGAAACTGCTTGTGGGTATTGACACTTGCAAATCAACTATTGGTTGAATGAATAAGCATTGCGAGATAGAACATGCTGATTTAAATTGATAAAAGCGGAATGGAAAACTAGCTGTTTTTCTATTGGTCGATTTATTTATCTCTAATCTCTAAAGCAGCTGTTATACGAGAAATGGAGTTGGTCTCTTTTGTCGAAGTTTATTCTCAATTTTTATTAGAATTTCATAAAAATTTATGGATAACTTTAGAACAATAATCCTTCATTTTCCCTTACCGAAAAAAATAAGTAGTTTAGAAAAACTAAATTTTAAATTAACTTATAAATTGTGTATCCTAGCCCTTACATGTCAAATTTAACTTGTATTTGAAAGTAAATGAACTTCGTAAACGCATGCGCACATTTACAAGCATAGCAAATAATATCAAAAATAGCCAATTACAATCCATTAAATCCTATTAGAAGTGCGTAATTAGCAGTTTTTCTGCTAATTCTTAATTATTATATCGTTTCTCGAGTTTTCAGTCAATAAATTGAAAGAAACGAACTCTGTCTTGGGAGGATCTATCCACTCGTTCTGCGTGCGTACCGAGCGCTCTGGGCATCCAGCAGCTAATCGCGCGCATTCGTTCTGACGCCACTAGATGCAGTCGCGTCGTTGTGCTGGCCTCGCCATCTCTGATTCCATCAACTAGACGCTGCCATATTTGATAACGCCCTCACGGTCACTCTGGGAGTTAAAAAGGTACGAATTTTATTGCTCATTTTTTCCATTCTTTGTTGAAGCCGCTTGGAACCGTGTTCAGAAATATTTTCAGAGGCCCTTTGCCCATTTCGGTCGCATGCAAAAGTCCTATTTGCGTGCCCAATTCGCTAGAATAACGGTAAAGAAGCAGCGCTTTGGACGCTTACATTTGCTTGGGCTCCATATTGATGAGCAGCGCCAGCAGTGCTAATTTGAAGAAATTTTCGTCGAAATGCCCCCTACATCTTGTCGCGTCAAATATTAAAAGATAACCGACGAAGAAATTAACCTTACGGGGGCTCTTACATTTCTTTGATTTTGTTAATTAGTTGATAATTGTTTCGACCTCATTTCGTTAGCCCAACGCCAGTGTAGCGTGTTGTAGAAAATGGCGTCCTTTTTGAATGCAAAAGATACAAGCGGAAATGTGCGCTTTATTATATGCTTTATTTGTTTCATTGAAAGGTAATTTTGTTTTTTTTTCTGTTTAGTTGAAGAAAAATGTCCATCGAGTTTACCTCCGAGGTGAAACTCGAGGGAGTGGAGAACCCGGAGAACGTTACCGAAATCCAATCATATCTGGATGGCTTTCAAAAGGAGATTTCTGGAGGTGAATCCACTTTACAAACAGTTTCAGGTAATTATTATTGTTACTTATGGGCACAGTAATTTTGTCAGACCTATGTTAACTATTTCTTTGGCATTATTATTGTTACTTATGTGCACCATAATTTTGACTGACCTATGTTAACTATTTCTTTGGAAATTTGCAGAAGAGGGTGATGGTGAGAATGAAGAAGGAACATATTTTGTGGATCAGGCTGGTCGGTACTATTACCAAGCCAAAGGTAACAGTGAGCCAGTGATGACTGTAGTACCAGGACTGAATGAAGATGAAAACACAGAAGAGTTCATAATTAATCCTGCCAATACTGAAACATCTGACAGTGGTGAGCAGGTAAGATGCAAATTTTTATGTTTTATTGCTTTTCTAATGTGTTTTTTTAATGTTTTATTGCAGAGAATAACTGTGGTTCCAACTAGTACTGAGAGTGGTTCCAATGAGCTTAGCTATGTATTGATTGTTCAGCAACCAGAAGATGAAAAAGCTGAACAAACTGATGGTGACCAGGATATGACAGGTAATAAAATAGTTTTCCATTTTAAATATAAAATAGAAGAACTAAAATTAAATGCTTTATATAATTTATTTTTTGCGCTCATAAAAATAATAATTCTTTTTCAATACAGTGTACGACTTCGACGATGCTGAAGAAGCCGGAAACGCGGAGTCGGAAGCCGAAGATGATAAATCTAAGATAGTGAAGATATTTCCAAAGAAATCACAAGTAGTGAGTCAAGCCCATATGTGCAACTACTGCAATTACACCAGTCCGAAGCGTTACCTACTGTCGAGACACATGAAGAGTCACTCGGAGGAGCGTCCCCATAAGTGTTCTGTTTGTGAGCGAGGGTTCAAAACGCTTGCCAGTTTGCAGAACCACGTGAATACGCACACTGGTACCAAGCCGCATTCGTGCAAATACTGCGACGCGGCTTTTACGACGTCCGGTGAGCTGGTGAGGCACGTGAGATATAGGCACACACACGAGAAGCCGCACAAGTGTCACGAATGCGACTACGCCAGTGTGGAGTTGTCCAAGCTGAAGAGACACATTAGGTGTCACACAGGAGAGAGACCCTATCAGTGTCCGCATTGCACCTATGCCAGTCCGGATACTTTCAAGTTGAAAAGACACTTGCGCATTCACACCGGCGAAAAACCCTATAAATGCGACGTTTGCGAGGCCCGATTTACCCAGTCCAACAGTTTGAAAGCTCACAAGTTGACGCATAATGGTGAGTTGCCTTTTTCGTGTTTTAAGTGTTATCTATTTTTGGTTTTTGTTTGTTTTGCAGTTGGAAATAAACCTGTGTTCCAATGCGAATTGTGTCCGACCACTTGCGGTCGCAAAACTGATCTCCGCATTCACGTACAGAAACTTCACACCTCTGATAAGCCTCTAAAGTGCAAAAGATGTGGCAAGCAATTTCCGGATAGGTACAGCTATAAGGTAAGTTATGAAAAATTTGAATTTTTTTAATGAAATGGGTATTGGGTCCGATATACTTTTGATTGTTTATTGTTAGTTGGTTAAACGACTACTTGTGGGCCAAATTTTATTTCGATTAGACCATTTTGGGACCAGTTATGAGCCTCTTAATAAAAGTAATGGTCCAAAAAGTGAAATTTGAAATGGAGGTAGATACAAATTTCAGTGAAACTGAAATCAAATACTGGATCATTGCTAAATTTATGTGCCAAGTTATAAACATTTTTTGAAAAAAAAAGGGAAATTATTTTTTAATTGTAATTTTTATTACACACAATATCATTTGTATTCAATTACTTAATTGCCCTCTTTTAGACAAAGTTAGGTCACAATTAATCTATTTTTGGACAAGTTATGGGTCCTCTTAAAAAAGTCATGGTCCCAAAGAAATTTGATGTTTCACCTTTTTTGTATAAAAAAAATGAAATTTTTGGTTGAATATTTTAATGATTTAATTAACTGACCAGTGTGAGGCAGAATTTGGTACGATTGTGACCATTTTTAAGCAATCTATAACTATTTTTTAAGTAAAACAATGATATATTTGTTTGTAGTTACATAACAAAACGCACGAGGGCGAAAAATGCTATAAATGCGACCTGTGCCCGTACGCTTCAATTTCTGCACGCCATTTGGAGTCGCACATGCTGATCCACACGGACCAGAAACCATATCATTGCTCATTGTGCGACCAGTCGTTCAGACAGAAGCAGTTGCTGAAGAGACATCAAAACTTGTACCATAATCCGGCGTACGTGCCGCCGCCGCCCAAGGAAAAGACGCATGAGTGTCCCGAGTGTGGACGCACTTTCCGCCACAAGGGCAATCTGATCCGGCATATGGCCATGCACGATCCGGAGTCGTGTATGCAAGAGAAACAATTGGCTCTGAAAATGGGACGTCAGAAGAAGATCCATTTGATCGATGGCCAGCAAATCGAAGTCGTACCTGGCAACACCGATGACGAGGATGAAGAGGACGAAGATATGGAAGAAGAGGAGGAGGAGGAAGAAGAAGAAGATGAAGAGGACGAAGGGAGTAATGGAATTTTGGCCGTTGATGGCACTGATGGTCAGCAGTACGTTGTCTTGGAAGTTATTCAGTTGGCTGATGGTGAGGAACAAACAATGGTTGTCAGTGAAGGCCAGAACGAAGAAATATCTGGAATGGATACTACTGGTATGTTCATTTCTTTTTATTATTTTATTGACAAATTATTTTATAATTCTTTGTTAATAACTGGTTGTGTTTACAGATATTAACAATGAGGAAGTAATGGATGCTCTGCGAAGTACGAGAACGACACTTAAGCAAGAAGAGGAGGATGAGAAGAAAGTGGTGGCTAACGATATGGAGACCTGCTTTGGATTTGATGTAAGATTTATTGCTTGATTTTTAAAATTGTTTTCACTAAATTTCGTTTTGTTTGATGCTTCTTAGGAGGACGACGAAGATGAGGACGAAGAGATAAACACGAAAGAGTCAATAACGTTATTGGGTATGGATTGAATATCATGTTGAATATTTTTGTAAGTACTCCAATAATGACCGTCTTATACTTTAAAATGTTCTGTACATAATCTTAGAATACTGTCTAGTTAGACACACGCGTTGAGATAGTTTTTCTTTTTAGTTTGCCAATGTTGAATGAAGATCGTTTTTTATTTTTATTTTGAGACAGATCCTTGGTAAGAACTAACGTTTATCGTTCATTTTAATGATGTAATTTCCTGATGTATCCTTATACAATATTTCTTTTGACTGCGGTAAGAATTAATAAAT
>JASKGO010005149.1:0-22179 GCA_030556065.1 Holobus sp. GC000080
CTATGTTTGCAGCAATCATCAAAGATAAATATGTAAAGAGTTCCCTCGTCAGAATCAGAACAAAGTAAGCAGTTTGATAATCCAATAGGCAACTATGGTTTCCATTTAAGAAAACCCAAGTTTATTTTTATCTCGAAAATCAAGCGAGCTATGGAAATTTTGAAAAATTATTTAGATTGTACATAAAAATATCTATTAGGAACAATTTTTACTTTTTTTCTATGTCAAATAGTTTTCTGGAAAAAAAAAAATTATCAAAGAAATTGACGATTTTTAGCTTTTTCTGGATATTTCGGGAACTAGGAGACAAATCCGATTTTTGTAAAAGGATATAAGTTGAGCGTGAAATTCTGCCCAATTTTGCCCATTTAACCGAATCTCTATCTCTAAAACTGTAAAAGTTACCCATATACGGGTTGAGAAAATGGCCACCCTGTATAGAGAGCTATTTCGCATATTGAATAAAACGATATTAAATTCGCAGTACCCTGTAGAATTGAAAATATAAATGAGTATAGAGTCGTATTTCGCAGGCAAAGCAAACGGAAGCGACTTTCACGCACACTTGTGAAAGAACCAAGAGCTGTCAATCCAGAAGAAAAGTTTTTACGAAATCGTGCATAATTGTTTCTGATATTATCTTTTAAATATCAGAAATAATTAAGAAATCAAACGCTATTAATTTTCAAAGCATTAGTTAATATTTGATCATTGAAAATATTGTATGCTGAAATGTTATGTAAAATTGCCAACCGCTAAACGGTATTGCCGACTATCAAAGTCATATTTTCTTTACTTAGACACTTTAGTAATTATCATAAATTTGGAAAGTAGTGCGAAAATATATTTGAGAACTTTAAAAAGACAATATGCCGAAACTCAAGATTTAATTGCTCTATTCAATAGAGAAGAGCAATTCGTTTGGAGTTTGAGTTAAAGAAATATAATGATAGTCGTTGCGGAAAGTAATGCACGGAGTGCTCGGGCATTTCCCTTCTAAAAAAATGTTTGTTCATAAATATATTGTCGTTTATTTGCAGATCCCCTAAGAGATCCGAATACGTGCGGCAAAGTGGAATGCAAAGGTATTTATTATATATTAAAATATTCATATCATATGGATATGACATGTCGGCGTTGTTTTGTCTGAGGCAGAAACAGGAAAATTCGGTTATTATCCCGGCATCCAGCACATTTACAACTATACCGTTAACGTCAGTAGTCTATTCGAGGGAACAAGCAAAAATGAATCCAGCTTACACATTACGGCTTCTGTTCGCTTAGATTTCATTTCTTTGTGCGATGGCGTTTTGAGAGTAACAGATGTCATATTAAAAGAGAATAGAAAGACGACTGCTAGTACCAGTACTGCCGGCGAATCGAGGGGAAGCGGCGAGAATGAAGAAAAAAAGGACTCGGATGAGAATTTATCTGGATCGTGGCTTAATGAGAACGGCGCGGGAGACGAAGTGCACGAGAACAGCGAAGCGTTTGCGGATGCCATCAGCGAGCACAGCTTACGATTCGCATTCAAAGACGGCGTCATCACGGAAGTGTGTCCCGGCGAGGACGAGAGCAACTGGGTGCTCAACTTCAAGAGAGGAATACTCTCGATGATACACAATTCGATGGAACGCTTCGATCTCGACTATGAGTCCAGGAACGAGGAGGACGTGAGGGGCAGATGTATGACGCACTATAAAGTGCAAGGCGCGAAAGGAACCAGTCTCATCGTGGAAAAGTTTAAGGATCTGAGTTCCTGCACGCACCATTCCAAATTACACTCGATGATCCAGACGACGCCTTACAATTTCAGGGTGGTTCGTACAAGTTCTATATTTATCTATCTCGGCGAGTTACGATTGCGGTCAGTTGAGGCCTAATGTTTGAATAATTACTTATACAGGGTGGTGGATCGGAAACGCCCCCTAAAGCTTTTTCATCTTCTAAATATTTTATATTTGAAAAAAGGCGGAGTTGATTTAAGTTATTTCTAAGAGGGTGGTTAATTAATTTTGATATTTCCATATTTTGTATTACCACCCCAATACTCTATATACACTACACTGGTGTATGTCAAAGAATGACTTATACCGGAAATTCAAATGTACGTGCGTTAAAAATATAATACATATTCAACAGTTTTTAGTAGATAGAATTAAAGTACTTGAGGAGTTTTAATTTCAAGTGCGATTTAATATCAAAAATAAATATTAGTAACAACTTCCAGGATAACCTGGACCGGAAGTGCTGCTATCATGAATACAATTTAAGTAATCTTTCTCCTAAGAAGAAGATCATATTTATTTAAAATATTAAATTCTTAGAAGCTAGAATATAAAATCACCCTGTATTGGTACGCATATGATGAAAATGATATTGAAGGTAATTGCTATTTCGATTACCGTAAAGGATGGCAGGCCGTAGGCCCTAAAAGGTCGATCGTCCGCACGGCCCCAAGTCAAATTATTATTTAATTTGTTATTCATACTGGGTGATAAGGGACTTGGGTTTGCACGTTTTATTAATCATTTATTAATATTTTTTTAAACAATGGTACAATTGATTGTTCGGTTTTTTAAATGGCCCGAAATAAGTTAACCCATTATTTTGGTTTTGCAAATGGAACGCCCTGTATGTCATTACGAATATTACTAAACATCTTCTCTAATTATGGTAAACCCAGGTCTAGCATTCTTCAGTTTTTTTCTTAATTTATTTTTAGTATCATTAGAAAGGTTATTATAGATTCAAAATTCGTAATGGTATATCGAGTTATATACAATAATTAATTAATATATTAATTGTGGTGATTGTGGAAGATTTTTGAGAAAAATTTAGAAAATACCGATTTTTATTAAAAATTCAGATATATGAACCGTGGCACAGTGGTTTAAGCTCCGGTCTTCGATCCGAACCGTCACGGGTTCGAATCCCACGGCCGGCAAGATATGGGTGGTGGTGTGCTGGTAGCCCTCCCCATCGCCACTAAGCCCAAAAAACCTCTGGCTGATAGCCGCCCTGTGCTCACAAAGCACACAAAAATTTGTTACCCTTATATTCAGATTGGACGTTCAAAAACAGAAAAGTTTTATTGTATAGTTCTACGATTAATACTGGGGGTAACTTCACTTTGACAACACTTTTAGCAATGCTATCTAACTAAGAAGATTTCGTATTCATTGTAATAAGGGAAAAACTTTTCTTATGAAGTTTTGAATGCTCAGGCGCAATGTTAAATAAAAAAATTGGTGGTTCTCTTAGAAAGAATGATGATGTTTTGATTAAAATATATATTTTCTGAATTTGCATAATAAATAATAAAATAATTATCATTAATTATAACTGTAAGCCAACATCTCAGTAAATATTTAAAAAATATTTAATTTAGGTTAAAAATGTAGAAGATATTTTTTTTCCAATGACGCCTTTTTTTCAAAAATAACAGGAAGTTAAACATATCTTGAGAAGGAAATATAATAGAAAACGTTACTTAACAAAATCTGCATTATTTTTAAAGAGGAATTAGTTTTCAATTTTAAATAGTAAAGTCTACTTTAGGTATAGCCGGATAGTGAACTAATAAAATAATTATATAGACCTTTTCCTAAAACCTATATCATGCAAAGTTTCACAACTCAGCAATGTGTCGTTTCTATAATAATCTAATATGCCACCCAATTTGGGAGATCCTGTATAAAAGTGGGTTGGCAAAAATTAAAAGGGTGGACCTATACCTGCTGTCACATCTACTTTGCATGGACAAGTTTTGATCAGTTTTGATTTATCTGAAGGTGATCCTAATAATGAATGATTTCTTAATTACAAAAAATGTAATATACTTGCAAATAGTTTATTGCTCAAAGGAAATTTAAAATTTATTCATATTTAAATTTTAATAGTAGAATTATAAAAACAATAAATATAAAACTAAGCCAGAGAAATAAATCTGATGAAATTTGCCAATTAGTAAATAGGGAAGGGTGAGATTCCTATTGTACCACTACTACTTTACGATATGTTTCAAATTACACAAAAAGTAGAGCAACAAAACATATTACCCATTGTTATTATTGCAGAACTACAAAGGGCGAAATTTATTACGATCGACGAGTAAATGCGAACTCTCAATAGACCATCGGATCTACAATGACATAAGTTGCGAAGAGTCACATGTTTTCGAGCCATTTTCTAATCAGGCCACAGGTGCAACTACACTTGTAAGCCAACGGCTGACGTTGACAGACGAAATAGCGGATGTTCCGGAGCAAGAACAAGAAGCAATCGAGAGGCGCACTTCACTATTATACGATCATGTACCGACTCCCAAACCTACATCTGGCGAACTGAAGGCGTCCAGGGATTTGATTAAGAAATTGTGCCGGGTTACCGTGGAAGATGTACAGATGGAATTTTCTGATCTATTTGTCAAATTTATTCATACCGCTAGATCCCTATCAGTTCCAGGCCTAAAGGCACTGTACGACTATTCCAGTTTATTATGCCCCACTGGAAAGTATGTTCATTCTTTAAGTTTACTAGCACATAATAGGAAATAACTGATAAAATAAAATAATGAAAAAAGAAACGAAAAGTAGTAACGAAGTATTCAAATTCTCGAATAGCTTTTCTAGCATTTTTCCATCGGCAGTTCCAATTGATTATTTTACTTATGTCCTTTCAGGAAACATATGTTAGACGCTCTTCCTTATCTCGGTAGCAGTGCGTCCGTCGACCTAATGAAAGATATTATACTGAATCGGACCGTTTCTGAAAGTACCAGAGATGAATGGATAATGTCTATCGCCATGGTCCCGACTCCCGATGAATCGATGCTGATGAGCGCTCTCGCACTGATGGAAACGAAAAAGGATTCGTCGGTACTGTTAGGAGTTTCGTCGCTAGTTTACACGTTTTGTAAGCAAAACGCGAATTGTCGCACCGAAACCGAATCGGTTGATGGCATCATTCAACTGTTAGAGGATCGAGTAATCGAAGCATATAACTCCGGAAAAAAAGATCGGGAAACACAGGAAACGGTATGTGTGCGTTTGTGTGTCGCCCTCGCAGCGTACGAGGTCTGCATGTGTAATAGGCGTTAGGCTAATAAATAAATAAGGGGCCCGATCGATTCGCATAGTTTACCGTTCCTTTTTCCGTGCAGATTTTGGTGTCGCTGAAGGCGCTCGCGAACATCGGTCTCACTTCCGAGTCCTTCAAGAAGGAGCAGCGTTCAATCATCGAGGACGAACACATAGACGTTGCAATTAGAGTGGCAGCAATCGACGCGCACCGCCGACTCCCCTGCGACGCATCCCCACAGTACTTCGAAGAACTGTTCCGGAACGAGAACCAGGATCCTGAAGTACGCATTGCGGCCTATTTACAAATTATGCGCTGTCCCAATTATCTGGTTGTGAGAACAATTAGACATGCACTGGAGACCGAGCAGGTCAATCAGGGTACGTGTGCGGATGAACATGCAAATGTTTGCCGATTCGGTGTGCGACGGAAGCGCGGGCCCGCGTTACCTGGACGGCGGAGTGGCGAGCGATCCAGAGCACACATCAGGAAAGTGCGATCTCACAAAAATTGATGGCGTTTGTTTCAGTCGGCTCGTTCATTTGGAGTCATTTGCACAATTTATTGAAGTCATCAATTCCCAGTCGAGTGGAGATTCAGGGTCTGCTCTCAGACAAAGACCTGACGAAAAAGTTTAGCTCCGATGTGCGCAAGTTTTCGCAGAACTATGAAGGCTCCGTTTTCTTCGAGGAGTACAACGTCGGTTAGTATTATTTTCAAATTCTCTTGGGAGAAATTTCATATGTAAAAGAGATTGTTAATTTATGGGCAAAGTTACAAAATATAATTTCAATTGAAAGTCCATCTCGTTATTTTTCCTGCTCGTCCAGGAGGGACGCAGTATACTTCAAAGTCTGTTTTCGAATTCTTATTATGCATCAAAATGTAACTAATTAATGCGTCTCGAAACATCTCGAATCGGGTTATCCAATTTAAAGGTGGATGCCCATGCTAGTGGAAAACATGCCTAATTCTTTTCACTTTGTTCTCCTTTTAACTTTGGTACTACACACAATACCCATCATTTTTTTACGATGACATCATGATGAACACGATCTCTAACATATACATGCAGGGTAGAATAAATGAATATTTTAATTAATTACATGCTTGCTCCGCTGTGCTTTATTACAGGGGGTCTCTACGAAGGCAACATTATATTTTCTCCCACATCGTATATTCCTCGATCGGCAATGTTAAACTTAACCGTTGATTTATTTGGCGAATCTATCAATTTACTGGAGGTGAGGATGTTGTTTGCGGATATATGCCGTACATGTAGGCTTCTAAAATGCCATTTATTTTGTTTCCAGGTGTACGGTCGGATAGAAGGTTTCGAGCATTATGCCGAATCGATATTCGGACCGACGGGACCGTACAGTAGTAAAAATGTTCAACGTTGGCTACCGAAAATGCGATGGGGCCGAGATACGGACGATCGGGATGGCGAACACTTGAAGAACCAGATTGGTAAATTATCGCACACGCTGGACAACGATTTCGGTGCGCCGCAGGTAAGTTACGAATGTTATTATTCGCTCGGCAAGATGCACGGAGAAAATTCGGTATCCTTTTTTCACACAACAGGTGGCCTTGGGAATGAAATTGTTCGGCAATGAGCTCAAGTACGCCACATTTAGAGGCGACGAAGAGATATGGTCGGCGCTTAGGGCCCTCAATCCCATGGAACACTTGGCTCGCATCCTATCCGGCAGAGTACGTGTCCGATAGTCGTCTTTTGCGTACAGAGACTCATTACCGTTGTCCTTTTTATGACTTGCAGGATATTAATTACAGCAAGGCCTCGATGTTCCTCGACACGAGTTTCTCGGTGTCGACGGGCGCCGGTTTCGCAGTCTCGCTTAACGCGATCGGAACGACTTCGATAAATATGCAATTAAGAGGCTCTCTTAGCGGCGACAACTTCATTAAAACCCGGGAAATGGATATTGCGGCCAGCATTCGGCCCAACATCGCCCTGGATATCATGGGAACGATGTCGGTCGACGCGTACTTCGCCCGCACGGCCATCAAACTCAAGACTAGCATGTACACGTCGAGCGCTATTGACGGACATGTGAAAATCAGGGGCGCGCGGCTAATTAGCGTTAAGTTCGGATTGCCGAAGAAAGTCCAGGAGATATTCGGAGCTAAGTACGTGCATTTAAGTGCTAGCTTTACTACTGACAATTAATTTCTGTCGATATCCCGTTTATGTTATTCTTTGATTTACAGGTCCGAACTGATCGTAATGAAAGGAAGGGTTGAAGAATTGCAAGCGGGAATTAATAAAGCACTTGTTTCTGAATCAGTGTGTTCTTGGCCAGCCGTGGAGAAAACTCTGGGCCTTAAACTATGTGCAGACTATCATTTTGAGAACGTGACCGAAATGAGTAACGCGCCGCATTTCATTATGGCAGGACCGGCCGGATTCAAACTGTCTCTGCAAAAATCCGACCCAAAGGCAACCACTTATTTACTGGAGTATAAATGGAATGAACTTCCAACTAGCAGCTACATGAGTCTCACGCTTGACACGCCTGGCTCAAGCATTCCGCGCATTATGGGCGCTAATCTCACTCTAGACAACGAAAGTCAAAACTTAACGTTACTTTTGCGATCTACGGAAGGGACAGTGCTGGCCCGTGGGAAATATAAAAACACAGATATGGAAAAGTCATTACACTTGGGTCTGGATATAAATAATCAGAAAAACTTTGACGTTCTCTTATCTCTGGACAAGAAGGTGATACGAAACGGATTCCTTTATGACCCCAAAGTATACTTGGGGATAAACGAAGAGCGCGTCGCTGAACTAATGGGTACACATTCACATATTATACATACAGGGTGTTTTTATATATAAAAAAAAAACTGATGGCTGTTTTTTAAATGCATTTTTGATCAGTACAACGAGAATTTATACAGATAAATTTAACACAATTTAATAGGCATTAAAGGAAGATTAACTTTTTTTTCAAATGCCAGGGTCACTTCACATACCCGAAGTGTAAAAGACAAATCAAAAATCATAAGGTTACCCATGATAGACTGTAATGATATTATTTATTGTTGGACTCACGAGCAGAAAGCAACTGCCCATTAAAGCAAAAACAATAACTTTTTAGCTTCCGAAAACTATTCACTTTTTGCTGCTTGGTTGACGATTCGTCGAGTTTCATTTTATAAACGTTGATATCAATTAACAGCCCGAATTGAAATTAAAATCATATCCGAAATATTTTTTGTTATTTTAAAACTAGAGAAACACCCTGTATTACAAAAGTGCGATAATTGGCATGTCGCAATATTCTGACTATCGGTTTCTGGATGATTTTAGGGAACGTGAAACTGGTGACCAAAGCGGGCATATCGCAGTATGAAGTCGACTTGAAGTTTAAAACGAAACGTCTTAATTCGAAATTGTTTGGATACGTTTCGCTGAAAAGAGACAGCGAGGGCAAGCAAACTTTAACGACAACCTTAAAGCTAGATTATAGATTCGTTAATACTCGCGAACACGTAGTGATGCTAGACTTTACATTAGCCGATCATTCGAAACATATTTTCCGCTTGGATGGCGACATGCGATTAGAAACGACCGCTTACCCCAACTATAATTTCAATTCGACGTTTAAAGTACAGGTAAATGTTCATTGAGACTTAATCAATCAGCAACGATGCAATCTCTCTTTATTTATACACCGTTCGTTAAATTGGGGTGAATTTTATGCGGTTCCTTTATCCGCAGCGTTCCGATACTCATCTGGAGATTTCCGGGATATTAAATGCGAGTCCGCATTTACGCAAGAAACTCGAGGTGGATCCAGAGATGCTGACGATACAGATGTTTTTAACATACAGATCCCTAACAAATAACACTCGATTTAACGTGTCCGCATCGTTAACAAGACCGTCCACCGAGCTAGATGTAAAAGGACAATTATTATACGATGTTACAGGGTATAGCACTAACGCTATGGTGCTAGCCAGATATGCAAAAGGAAAAGATGTGGTCGTTACCGTTTATTGGAACCATCCCCGGCAAACCCTTGAGAACTACGAGGGCCGCTTGAACGTTACAATACCGGCGTTTACGCCGATGGTTTTAGAAGGGAAATTAAAAGAGAAAAACTCCCTAGACTATATGGTAAGTTTTCACATTAATTATAACCAAGTGACTTATGGAAAAGAGAGCGTAGTGGAAAAGTTTAAGTGACGCAGCAAACTACACTCGAGAGGCTATCCATTGACAAATATTCGCCTCCTCTCCGCTTCCTGATTAGTTGCGTGGACTAATGGTGGAAAGCATTAGCAATTAGCATTAATCATCTATCCATATCTGTTCAGTTCGTCTCCCTTTTACTTCTGCAACATAGACATGAAGTGCAAATTGTGGTTCCCGGCGCCTTCACCTACTTACACACCATATTTTACCTGAATTTTCCTTATTTATGTACAAATCAATCATTAACTGCACATTCGTATTTACATTGGCAGCGATCTACATACGATTCTCAATTTGCTTATCTCCCTAATCTTTTATTATTTTACGTTCAATATTAGCTCGAACTTCGTTGCACATGGTTCAGCGGGCACAAGGTGGATGTGAAAGGACTCTATCACGACAGAAGCACAAATCTGGCTTCCGATCATCACCTAAAGTTACTAATAAGATCGCCGAGTTTTATAGAAATCAATGCGGATTGCCACTACTACAGGAATAATACTATGTGGATTATAGACGTTCAGGTGAACAGCATCCTTCTATTAGATACTATTTCTTTAAATGCCCGGATTTTTGCGAGCTTAGTTGTAATTAAACCTCATTTTGCGAATATTATTATTAATATTAATATTCAATGAACACAACGACTTCTTTTCGGCGTTGGAGAACCAAGTTTTCTAATGCGTTACCTACATTTCAGGCGGATCAGGATGATGAAAATTACTCTGTGTATCTGCTGCATAGTCAGAAGTCACCCTACGAAATAAGGTCCTCGGGAGAACTCAGATATAAGTCCAAACTTTACTCAATTAGCAGTTCAATATCTTTGAAAGAGAAGAGAGAGATTACGTTAGAACTTCACATTGATCAGTAAGTTAAAGTTACTGTTCTGTATATCTAATCTCTTTCGCATGCTGCCGCATTAAATGTAAGGCTCTTGAGTTATAAAAACATGGAACGATTGATTAATTATTTTTTTTTTATTTATGCGAAACAATTTAAATTCAGCAGCATTATGTCATTGAGCGATTGAAAGTGATAGTGTCTAGTTAATGTAATAAATCTCGTAGGTTGCGTGATATCTACTTTTCGCTGTGGGCTCATAATAAGGGGCCATATAAAGAGGCCGGATTCGAAGTTAAATGGGACGCAAACCGAGATCCGAACCAGAAACTAGTAGTTACTATTCATTACGAGAATGTTAGACCCTATAACTACGATGCAAACTTTCACGTTGCTTATCCAGGACGCAACATTAAAGGCTATTTCAATTTCCTGCTGGAAGGTATGTGTGATATTTGACTAACGAGCGTACATTCGTGGCAACAATTATCGTCAATTCGTGTGTTTCCTTCCATAGGTGGACATTTCTCGACAAGCACCGGTGTTGCGTGGAGTCCGGACGATGCGCTCACGGTCGCCCTGTTATTAGACTTCAAAAACGACGAGCAGCTCGTAATTAATTGTAACTCTGAATTGGTCACACCTTTCGACGAATGGCGCAAAACCTCTTTGAGCGGCGGGTGCGTACCTAAACCAAATCTAATCACGCATCCGAAATTTCTTTGCCGCGTTCGCCTCCGTGGCTACTAATCAGCTTAATTTGCTTTGTTTAGCCTAGTCCATAGCGATAATATGTATCGGATAAACGGCAGCATGTACTGGCAACACGATCAGCATGTATCCATTAATCTCTTTGGAGATTACGCGGCGAACGATGCAAAGCTCAAATGTGAATTCATGGGCTCACTCAATAGTACAGTCGAAGATATTCCATCGCTAAGCATCAGCTTTAGACATGATCACAATGCGACAAAAGTTGATTCCGACATTGAGATGTCGGTGAGTTTAAAATTTGTAATTATTTTTAAAACTAATGTGGCCTTAGCATTAGCTGGTGCAGTTGCAAGCAGTGCATTAGTCTTGATGTAGCGAACCCGATAAAAGCTCCATTCTGTTACAGTACCAACCGAAGCAGAAGATAGCTATAACAAGTTCCTGGCAAATCGATGAGAACTCACATATGAAGAACCTAACAGGCACCGTTACTCTCGTTAGCCCTTTCAAGGGATTTAACAAAGGACTGCTTGTCAGTAAGATTTACGTTACCAGCTCCAGAGACCTTCGAGGAGTTGCCAATTTAGACATGGATCATAGAGAGTTTTCCGCAAGCGTCGAAGGTACATAATAATATCATACCTTGTTTTCTCCCCACGGCTGCGTCGCCAATAATTATCAAATTCAGTTTTACGCTGCTACAAAACGCCTTCACACAATGGTCCCTCGTTTTCGATTTACAGGACACTTCCAAAAATTATCTAAAAGCACTTTGGAATTCAACATCACTACGCCCTTGGAGAAATTTAAACTAATAGAGGGTCGCTTCGGATTCCACGAAGAGCAGAGGCATCTAATAGCGAAAATAGAGTATTCGTCCGGAAAACTTGGCCTAGAAATACTCTTCGCCGTGAATAGTTTAGCTGACTTCGATGTAAAATTTAATGTCGCCACTCCATTAGAGTTCCTACAGGAGATATTGTTGGTTGCCAAACTGAAGAAGGAAACTGTACGTTTTACTGGCACCCGCCCCCGCCTTTTCTCTCTCTTTTTTTATCAGCTTGCTTCGTAATACCAATGATTACAGATTGACTTCCGGATCGGATGGAATTCGCTCCTGGGTGGCGTCTCAGGAGTTTGGCATTATGCTAATATTACAGATTTCAACTACGCCTACAAAATTTATCTACCCATCGACGGGTTCGAGGAGAACGGAGTTGTTGCTAAAGTCAATTACAAAGAAGGCATAGACGTCGAATTATTTGCTAAATTTGCAACGAACAAGGTACAAGTTTTTGATTTTTCAAAAATTAAAATGCCCCCCCGCGCCAAATATTATATCTATCTATAAATTAATGACGGTACAAAGGGGTACATATTTCATTAAGGATAAGTATAAGGCAGTTATCGATCGAACGCTAACCTACGATACTATAAATTTGCATAGCAAATCCAACCACGAATATTATTATTATTATGAGAATAGAGGAGGCATATAGCGGGAGGTCGTAACGCGGTAATTGCGGACGGTCACTAGATGCACAACATTACGCGCTTTTCCGATAACCCAATATTTGCATGATTCGCTCCTATTTCTTGAGAGTCTCCTTAAAAGCCCATTACGCCGTGTCTATCAACAAGCAAGTAGCGAAATTAATAAATTAAAATTAGACGCACGGCACACAGCAACAAAGCGGAGGCCGGATTACTCCCATACTCAAATAGAAGCAATCGCATAAGCAGCGATCTATAAATTTGATGCCGAGACACGTTTGGCCATAAATGCAAACATCATTATGGGCCGCTTCTCCTGATGCTCCTTGAAGAATTATGCAAGTTTAAAACATGTCATTTTATTTATCCCAATTTATTCATTTAGTATGTACATTGATATATGCAGTGTAGTGTCTACCGCTTTGTATTGCGCCCCCGATATATGATGATTTAAGTGATTTAAGGAATGTACAACGTTTTCTTGGCGCGCCCAGTATATGTGTGCTTGACGGCGGATGCAGGGGTGTGTGTGCCACCCTCTGAAGTTTTCATAGTTAGTGGTGGTCGATTCATCGCCCCTTTAACTTAGGAAACACATGAAACCCGATTTCTACGACATTTCTTCTAGCATGTCTGTTTCTTTCAGCTGGGTGTTATTGTCCAGGGGAAGTCGAATCCGACAATGCTCAAAGAACTGGGAATCCGAACCCAGTCTATTTATAACTATAAGTTAAATGCGAATCGAGATAGTCCATTTATAGAAAACTTGCTTGATGAGTCGTCGTCGGAAGAGGAGGAGGAGGACGAGGAAGAGGACGACGAGAATGAATACGAGTTCGACGAGGAGGATCCGATGAATTGGTCAGGATATGTGGAAATAAACTCCTTGATATATCCAAAGATCACCGCCGAGATTGATATCGATCAAAAAGGAACGGTATACGACGTTATGGCCATATTAACGCTGCCAGATGGAAAAGCCGAACTCCGAAATGAATTTGATTTCATCGTAAGTTTATATCCGCCGCCAGTCTGCGAATATTTTATTGTTAATGTCAATCAGGAGTCGATAGAGTTGAGCGCTCATCGATTAACCGTATCATTAATGACGTATTGATTTCTTCTCAGGACGTTTTCACCATTAAGAATCAACTGAGTTTAACGACGCCGTACAAAAGTTTCAAAGTAGTGACATCGGGTTTCGAGCTAAGGATTATGATGGAACACCAGTATTTACTGGTTCTCGATTTAAATTACTTAAACGGCACACAGTGGACCGAAGTAGGCCTTTACTGTCGCTGTGATATGCCCACCACTTATCGTTACTATTTTACAGACAGGGGGACTGGTTCACTATTACACCAAGAAGATACAGTCGGCCGAATCGATATATAATGCGACTATCCATTTACACACTCCTTTCGAAATAGTTCCGTTGCTGGATGTGAGAGGCGAATTCGGATCCGCCTGGGGTAAACGTCACATAAATTTTGCATTGACTACGAATAATAGTCTGATACATATTGAGTCCGATATACAGGCAAGTGTCTCTTCTTCTCTATTCTCTCTAAGTTCGGTGTATGAAATGTGCCGAAGTATTTGTTTCTGTGGCATAGTAAAGAGCCAAAAAATTATAGAATAACTTGGCAAAAAAATTCGTCATTGATGACGCACCAAGGGGGATGGTCTCGCCCTTATCGATAGCGAGAGCATCCCTCTTTTCTTAACGTATAAGCGAAACAATTCCTTTCCTTCGATTGATCTACTGCAGTCACTACGCTCGACTTATTTAGATATATGCGCACATATTTACATAACTTTTGGGTGGATGCTTCCAAGAGATCGCACTTCTCAACTCGGCGCGGCTTTTCATAGGTCTTTATCATGATGAGAACTTGAAGAAATCTAATCATACTTGTAGTAGAGAAACTTGTTCGTATTATTATGGGTATTGATTGCAGATGTACGAGGATTACTTGAACATTAAATCCAAAGCGGAGATCTTCACATCGATATTCATCCTTCCTGCATCCAGGATGAGTTTCATGAAAGACTTCTCGCAACCAGAAAATCGAATCGAATGCTACTACACGATGATTGAGAACACTTCTAATAATGTAAGTTACGCTAATGCCACCGTTTTCGAATATCCTCCTCTGGGTAGATTCATGGTGGCAAACTCTACACAGGGTTTTTTTTTAAGCCGGGACATTTCTTTTGAGAAACCAAAAAAAAAACATCTTTTCGTCACATGTTTTATCAATCCCTTCTGGATCATTAAAAATAATTTTAATTATCTAAAATTTCCGGTTATACCAGAAATGGGAATGAATAAAAGTAAAGATTTTATGTATCATGCTTTCTTTTCAAAATGTCCTTCCCTTCCGATCGTTTTATTAAAAGGAAGCTTCGGGAAAAGAAAATAATTATTCTCGAGATGTGTGGCCAGACATTTTATACGGTTGGACTTTAGATGGATCATTTTTAATGTTGCCACGCATCAACAGGGAAAGATCAAAACTATATAATAAAAATTGTTGTGTACCAGTTACAAGAACAAAATTGACATACATTTCCGGTAAAAATGTAATCTTGAACTTCGATATGAATGCACACAAAAAAAGATTTGGACTCTCATCATTTGCCATTTTTCAAAACAAATATGTACCACCTAATTGAAAATAATAATAGTAACCCTGTATGTCTGCAACTGTAACGCTATTAAATTCAACTCGCTATGAAATTAATTATAATTGCTCCTTTTGTTTATAGTATAAATTAAGCACTGGGTGGAAGTATAAGTCATGGAAAAATGTGAATGCTAGATTATTGATCGAGACACCGCTGAGCGGACTGGAGAGAACCGAGGTCCAAATCGAATTCTACTATCCTGCGAAAAGAAGCGCCACGTTAAAAACAAAACTCTATTTGCATCCCGTAGAAATTAGCGGCCAGGCAGTCTCGAATAATGGTGACATAATAGCTGATTTTACCATAGACATCAGCGGCGAAAGGTTGGCAGATCGAACAGCAAAATACGATTTCCATGTTTTTGAAATAACTGAAAATGTGGTTTTTTCTCATTTTTAGTCATAGGGTGGATTTCAACGGAACGATTCACGATGTGGAGGAAAATAAATGCAAAATCATCGGCTTCATGACCATCGATGATCGAAAACACAACGTCAGCAGCTTATTAGAAATTGACGCCGATAACGACGGGCTACCCAAAAAATTAGATCTAAATGTTAGTGTGTTGAACGTGAATGCGAACGAGTCCTCCGGGCCGCTAACATTGATCTACGAAATCGAATCAAAAGAAAACGGCTACTACGCTGCTAGGGCGTCCTTAAGAAAAGGGGACATGTTCGCCGATTTGAATGCGCACACGAAAATCAGGGACAAATTCGACTGGGTCGTGGATTTACAAGTACGTCATAATAATTAATACTCGCTCGCGCGCGATCTCTCTATATCCACCGTATCGAAGGTACTAATCGAGTTTTCCATTACAGATAGAGACGTCTCATCAAATATATAAGACATTTGTCGTAAACGCTAAAGCAGTATCAAGTGATGTTAACAGGAGCATCACATTCGATGCTAAGACGCCCTTCGAACGTCTCGGGAAAATCCAAATGGGGGCTTCGTTGTCGTATGTACCTTCTTCGAATATTCGAAATTTCGAACTAACACTACCAACAGCGCAATGATTCCGTCGGCGCAATATTGAAAACGCGCATTATTATAAAAACATGATCGTGTTCACGTGGCAAATTAATACTAATCCCTTGACAAACACTTAAGCACCGCATAATGTGGCGTCAGTTCATTCGAGAGATTTACGCGAATTATACTTCTAATTGGATTTGCGTTAACGTTGAAATATCGTTTCTTTGGCGACGTCCAACTTTTCGTCCTGCTTCATTCTCGGTCTGGTTTTTAAATTATGAGAGGACCTCTTCGCTTAGGGTTTTCGGGGCGGAAGATATACTGCCCTCAGTAGTTACTTTCCCTCGGCAATAGAAATAGGGATTCCCTAAGCCGAAACATCCACTCGTAACATATAACCTTACAATTTGTCGCGAGCAGTAAAAAGATGATTGATTTAAACAATTCACAAGGTCTCGGGTTAGAATTGCTGCTGTTACTCGACGCTTTTGAGCACAATGAGCTCAATTCCTTTCCAGCAGGAAGCTTTGGACTCGCTCCCCTTTCTCCTGAAGGTTACTTTTCATAAGGCGCCTCCTACAACCACCTTTAATGGATAGAAACGTACACATTCGCAAAGTGTGCACTGTAAGGAAGCAGAAAGAAGTTTAGCGTCGGGTACAGCGATAGCACGCACAGGCGGCAAGCTGTAGGAGCGCACTTCTTGCGCCCTAACTATTAAATATTCATCCACTTCACATATCAGCACTATGCGATAACGTTTTATCACGTGGAAGTTGGCATTTATAGAATTGCCTTCCTTGGCATATCAGATTAGGAAAGTTTTTTGTTTAATATGGTTATTTATATTCCCTAAGCTTTGCCACCGCAATTACTTATGTTATGTGTTGGGATGCCGTCTTTTTCAGTTTTCTTTGTAGATTTCGAATAAAAGGGGTTGCTTTTCAGGTTAGACAAAGTCAGACGCATTACGGGTTTTTACGATTTGGGCGAAACGGGCTCCAGCGTTGACGCGGCATGGTCCTGGCTGTTATTTGAGGACATGAGCGTAAAATTAGTAGGCAATTATCGCAAGCAGAATTATAAGAGAGACGTGGCAATTAATGCATTCTACGTCAACCCGAACAAAGCTTTTAGTTCATTCGAGATCGGAGCGAGAGTCGATTTGGACAACGACTGGGCGTAAGTTGAAAACTGACGAAATTAATTGGGCTTTGGTTAAAAAGCATCGCGACGATGTTGATGATGATTACAGAAGTGGTTCGAATATAACATTATCAAGGCCGGAAAGGGGCATAATTGCGTTGCAGGCCGGTTTGTTACTGCCGAAACCGAATTTGGAACTACATTCTCTGAGGGGCCGGTTTAATGGCACTTCAGGATTTAAAGATATTGAGTACTTCGTCAAATACCACACACTCAAATCTGGCCGTAGCTACAGTTCGTCCGGCAATGTAAGTGGTATTAACAATAGCAAGCGCACAACGCATTATACATATATTACCTACATGACACATAATGCATAACCCATGAATGCTGTTATGTATACAGGGTGTCTCTGATTGATTAGTATTGTTAGAGTATATACCTCAATAATGACGATTCAAATTTGGTTAAATGGGTGCTATGCATCTCTCAAATTAATTCCTTCTTAAAAATTATAGATTTGGTTCCCGCTTTCATAATTATCATCAAAAATATTGAATAAAACTTAAAATTAATTTTATGAAAATTCTTCAACAAAGGGAAAAATAAATCATGAACAGAATTTTTAATAGGCGCAAAATTCATAAGATTATAAATTGTCTTGTTGAAACACCCTGTATTCCGGATATCAGGTGTTTTTAGTTTAGTGACATCGGATTGTGACTTAGGAACGATGTAATAAAGTCAATTTTTAAAACAAAACTTATTTTAAATATAAAAACGAATTAGATACAGGGCCAATAATTTCTTAGAATTGCTACTCTTTTTTTAACACATGGATAATCGTACAAATTAATTTATAGTGATTTTATTTCGATAAAATTCTTTTGAAATTCATACAGAGGCAAAATACCGTCCCAAAATTCTAAAAATAATAAGGCAGTTTAAAAAAAATATTTGTTTTCTGAAAACTTAAATGATTTACATTATTCAGAAGTTGCTTAATGGGATACGCTTTGGATAAATGTGTAGCGACACAAAAGAACCAAAAATTAGGGAATACAAGGAATATGGAATCATATACATATCTCAGAATTGATTTTTAAACTCTTTAAAAAGTTACTTCATATGAATTATCAGCTAAAATTAAGTTATCACTGGAAAAATAATTATAATAAATTTTGCAATTAAAGAAATATTATATTAATTCAATGTTTTAAAATGTACATTTTATAGTAGTATATTCCTATAACCGAACTCGAAAATTTAGAGGATATTAACATTTTATAGCATTTACATTTCATTGGTCTGTCAAACAGGAATTGATTATAGTATTAAATAAATTAAATAAATTAAGTCTCATATACTATTAGCAATGCTATTAGGTTTAGATAGAAAAATGTTTTATAATAAAGTGTCGCATTAATAAATAATGCGTCAGGAAGTAATATTTAATAATTTAATTGTGTTTTAAAGTTATCAAGATTTTATTTCCATTTCAAAAATTTTCCAAACCTTATATTTTATCAAAACGAATTAAGAAAATTTTTAATTAAATGAAGAGCTAGTGCAACTCATGACTTGAATTTATTAGTTGATGTTGATAAACATCAAAATTTATGCCGATTTGATTGTATTGCAACACATATTTACACTTGATGACTGGTTATCTCCTACAATGTACTGACTTTTCAAAAAGTACCTTTATTTGATAGCAATAGAAGAATTAATTAATAAAATTGGATAATGATGGAGAAAAATGCGTGAACCATTAATAAATAAATAAAATTTCTCAAGTGAAGGCGCCGGGACTTAAAAATTGCGGTATAGAAATGTATTAAAAAGAAGGTGGAACAAATTATTATACAATCAGTTAAGCATATAAAAATTTTGATCAAATAAAATTATTGGCTTTTGTTTGAGAGGCTTATTTGAAACTGTTCGCAAGCTACAATCCGAGACCATCAAACAGAAAAAAAAACCTGTATAAAATGAATATGAGTACAGTTATTTACGCTGAACCTATTTATAATGCGAAATGCTAATAACCCACAGCTGTTCTACCGCAATCTAACGAATCTGAATGGGAACGTGAGCGTCGAGTGGAACGAAAAGGTGATTACCAATTATCTGGATTTACATCAACGGGACGACCAAGTTGTATATCTGGGTTACAAGCTAAGGACGCCAAAATTCCCGGCGAGCGAAACGTTAATTGCGGACATGTCTTACGTAAAATGGCTAGACTTTCACAATATAACGTAAGAAATATTTGATGTTTTTCGTCTTTGGCGCTGTTGTTTTTCAAAATGGCTTTCGTTGCTTTTATCGGTTTCAGCGGAGAATTGTTTTATCCGGGCGAGCGCAACGTTGGAGTAGTTCGTATGAAGTTTAAGGAGTTTGCCAATATGAATGGTTTCATAAACGTGACTACACCATTCCAGGGACTAAACTACACAGCTGCCGATTTCGCAACGGAAACTAGCGCGTACGTTGTTCACATCTAATAAATAACCCGCTCGCGATAATTTATTAATTGTCATCCGGCGGTCTGCAGGTCCGTATACAATCGCTATGTCCACGTTTACTGGCCGAAAAATGATGCCTTCCTCAATTCCACTTGCACAAAGAACAAAGTCGCGGACTCGCTGGTCGAGCGAGACACAAAAGGACTGATTTTAGTTGAGGTCCCGCTAGCCACTCGACACGCTTTAAAAGTGGATTACATTTATAGTGTAAGTAAGGATACCTTTTTCCTCTCTCTGAACTCGATGCAAAAAGTGTTACTTTTGTTAGACTACTACTGAACTGAACTTCATCGCACACCTCAACCTACTCCCTTAATGTACAATGTGTCCCACTCACATATTGCACATAGTATAGCCTAGCTACCCAGCTATGTCTACATGTACTCGTTCGTATATGTATATGTCACATAGTACTCACTCCTACACCTATGTATCTGTTAGTGCAGAATTCTTATCAAAAATCCACCGTTGCAGGAGAAGCCTTTAAAGAGCACCGGTCTGGCTAACGTCGACTATAACCAGGAGAAAGTTTTAGAAGGCAAATATAAATGTTTGTCGGAATCACGAGCGGGCTTCGATAAGGACACAATACACATAGAGGTGGAAAATAAGTTGGTCCCCGTCGGCGCAGAATACATTCACGACTACCGGTACGGCGGTCCGCCAGGGGATGGTTCCAGCACTCCGACTGTGGTGGGTGAATGAAATAAATCAGACACTGCTATAAAATCCAAGGGTGATCTATAGTTGGTTGGCCGCTCTGCTAAGTATCCCGCTTCACTTTTACACTCCACAAGCTACTACTTCATCCGACAACGTGCGTTTTACGAGAGCGCTGCTGCGCTGCTCGCCGCCACGTTGTTCGCGTTCACGATCCCTGCCCCCGAACCTATTCAACCTCTATTTTGTTCTCTGATTTTCCGATTAACAACAACCGTGGTCGGCCAACTAAGCAACCTGTACCGAACTTCCTATCCCTACTACTGGGATCGGTTAAGCCAAACTTCGAATAAATATTTTATCGGCAAACCGGGAGCGACATTTCATTCGGAGAAATGCAAGTTTAGCACTAATTCCGCCAGCCGATCGTAATCTATTCAGAAGCGATCCTCCCGATACGCGCGCGGTGACCGATACTGAATGCCGAGGAGTCTCCGATACCGTCCTCCCTCACGTTCCAACGCATTGCCTCTATTTGAATAAGACGACGAGTAAAAGGGCATTACGAGTGGAAGCACGGTACGTGGCTGCCGGCGTTCTAGTCCTACTAACTGCCGCGGCGACACTTATAGTTACCCTTCTAATGCCGTCTGCTTGGATAAATCAAATTGATCGATGCACCTTGTGCTAGCTCTATTCGAAACACGGTCATATGTCAAAGTCTCTTGTTAATAGGACATGTACATATGTCGCAAATACGTAAACCTGCGTGTCAGTATATCAAATTAGTATTGTTTAGCTAAGTAATATAGTTTTGATACGTCGGCGAACATTGAATAGAGGCTTTCGGGTAGACGCTTCATCGTAATTCAACGGTAAAGTTCCGCTGTACCAGATCGTGATCAATGTTTACCGTGGTAGCTTCTGTGTGCGCTCCCAAACCGACTCGAACGCACACAATTATTATCATCTCACGGCGGGAAGGATTATAATTGAAGGTTGTCATTGAATATGAAAGTGCCAAGGGTTGTTTTTTTTTATTTCATTATAATTAATCCGTCCTCTCGATAGCGGAGATTTAGCTTTTTTATTATACTAGAAAAAATGTAAGATGTACATCATAATATTTAGCTTTCTAAAGCACTCATGAACAGATTCCGCACCGAAAATTTCCAATGTCGAGCTCAAAGACATTTCATAGCAATGTGAGATTTTTTCGATTCTATGTAAAATAAGCAACTATGCAATTACATTGACCTGTAATGGCACTTGGACAGGAAAGTTTTTTTTTCCCATGATACCATTCACAATGTAAAACACTCTCTAATATTGTTAATAACTATTATCTCCATCATTCAATACATCCTAGCCGTTTTACAAATGAATATATACAGGGTGTCCCAGCGAAAAGTATCCACCCGGAATAACATGAAAACTACTCATTTTAAGAAAAATCCCTGAGACACGTCAATTTTTGTTGTTAAGGGGGACATCTTTTGGAATATTTCGTTATGACGTAACAGTAACCCCCTGCCCCCCACGGCCCCCGACTTAAAAATCTTAAATGGCAAGGGGGGTCGAGTGACCCCTCATTTTAAAGAGAATATTTATTTCAATATAATAGTGAAAACCGAATTTAAATCGATCCAATAGTTTTGTTGTAATTAATTAATGACATTGATGCAAATTGCCCATTTCTACTTGTGTTTTGATCACAACAATGACTTCGTAACCATAGAAACGAAATTAAATTAATCCAATAACTTGTGGAAATAGACAATTTCTATCAATTTCATTAATTAATTACAACAA
>JASKGO010005151.1:0-25867 GCA_030556065.1 Holobus sp. GC000080
TCAACCACCTCAACCACCTCAACCACCTCAACCACCTCAACCACCTCAACCACCTCAACCACCTCAACCACCTCAACCACCTCAACCCTCAACCCCTCAACCGACTATTACAGTCGATAATATCGTTTCTCATTTTCTATACACCGACCACCCGACACCGACTCATTTGCCCGCCGCTTTTTTCAAAACTTTTCTATTGCTACGTTATACTCTTTAATACTATCAATCGTTATTGTTACTACTGTTACCGATACGTGAGATCTAAACTGCGTGTTAATTGAATTATTAAGTCGGCGCCGTTAATTATTATTCTGACATGGGCAATTACAAATGCACACTTTGTTCTTCGCTGTTCTTGTTTTCTTAGTAAATATGTCACAAACACGTGAACTTTTTTCTGTTATTATTACTTTTCTTTTAATTTTATTGTATCAGAAGTTATGTCTCTTAATTTCAACTTTGTTTTTCTATTTTTTATTGCAATTTTAAAACTTTATAATTTATGATCAGTGTTCTAATTTCTATTTTAAAATTAGCAAACAGTTACATTAGAATGATATCAGAAGTTATTTTTTTCATTTTGACAATAAAAATTAATATCTCCTAAAATTATTATGACATAAAAATAGTACCAAAATTAATTTTATTTTTAGGCCTATTTAAAAAATAAAATTATGAAATAAAAATATATAGGGTGCCATTTAAAATAAGGAAGTTTTTAATGACTTCCGGTTTAACAAAATTTGTCATCATCTTAAAAAAATTACCATCATCAACTGAATTTTCAAATTTGTATCATGCTTAGAAGTAAAAATTATTTTAACGAGCAGTTTCAATCAATCACTCTCTATAAGTTTTATATTAAAAAAATTAATTAATTAAAAAAAAATAATTAAAAAAGGCAATTTTTAATATATTTGCCATTAATTAGCATGTTAAACATTCAAAAATCTTTAAATTTAACATTTGAAAAATCTTTTTTGCACAAAATCTCAACACCAAAAGCAATTAAAGCCAGACAATGACCAATACTGAAAATATAAAAAGCCAACTGAAGTTCATTAACGCTCAAAATCACATTTTCAAATTTGCCACTGTGCGTGGAAACCTTCAAATGCACTTTATACAAGAAAAACATATGCTTCAAATACATATCGGCAAATCCTCCAGCTCTAGCCCAATTGACTTCTTCGTTAAATCCTTCAAAAACAGGGTGTCCTTTCGAAAATACCTGTCCAACGCTAGTCCTCCAAAAAATCTCCTCCAAAGGATGCACCATCGGTACATTATGCTCGAAGAAAAATCCTCTTTCCAAAAAACTGTCCAGAATTCTTCGCGTGACAGTCGCCACAGTGTCTTTAACATCTTTAACTCTATCAATATTATCGTGCAATTCTTGGAAATTCGTCACCGGAATATGTCTTCGGTAAATCTCCCTTCCGATGTAATCGTTGGACTCTAAATAACTCTCTGCTTGATTCGGTTTGCAAACAATACGCAGATTTCTATCGAGAACGTCTTGCAGAGTCTTAATCGGAGGAGCTCTCCGGAAATGCGTGAGGGAAAATATTAGATGAGCTTCCCAAGCTGCATTTATAGCAAAAGTGAAGAACCAAGTAACGAAAAACATTATTTTCAATTGCTTAGTACGTGGAACGTGCGATGAAATTTCGTTGAATAAAAACCGAATAGTTATAGTTGCAGAATTCCAAGTTTTGCGGAAATAAATTATTTCCAAAGGACTTTTCTTGCTTAAAATATACCAAAATATGCTGCTCAAAATTAAAGTCAAGGCTAATAAAATCCACATTGTTGTGGAAAATATGTATAAAATGTTTGCTGTGTAAGATAATATTGGTGATGTAGGGACCAACCAAAGAGATTCATCCGAAGTAAACGGAATGACTAAATCGTATTCATTGGGCAAGTTGACTTGTTCGAAGAGAAGTCCTCCGATTGCGAAATCGATTTCCTTATTACCGAGCATTTTATAAATATCTGAAATTTCGCTCTCTATTAAAATATACTCCACTTTATATCTTAGTTTTGGTTCCATTAAATAAGCCACAAATTTGTACTCGAAACCGTCCACCAACAACTCGTCTTCGAAAAAAACGTATGGTCTAAAATATGTTGTGCCCACATTTAATGTAGTATTGCTCCAAAATTTGGGAAGTTTATTTGGGAAACTTATATTTTCCAATTTTTCACTTTCCAAATTCGGTTCATTAAGGTTTTCATATTTGTAAGGAAAATAAGTAAAAAAAGTTGATTTGTAAATTATTATGACGTTATAAATATACTCTTTGGATAAATATTCAAAGATGGATGTTAAATTAGCATTTGCTGGAATTTTTATAATAAATTTAGCCCTTGAATTCCAATCTGGGAGTTTTTTTAGTTCAAATATAACATTTTTCAGAACAGTTTCATTTGTATGTAAAATGTAACCTTGTGATTTCTCGTAATTTGTTGAGATCCCTGTTGGATTTTTATTGCTTTTGCTGAAAATAATTAAAGTTCTGTTAACTTTCTTATAGTAGATTAAATCTTCTTCGGGTAAAACGCAGTAAATTTTATCGGATGCTTTAAAATTTGCAGAAATAATTTCGTTATCCAATTCATTAATTTTTGTATCTTCATCTTTAGTTATATTTTCGGTAATAATTACATTGCTTAAAGCGTAAAATTCAAAGAAACTTAATAAAATTACACAGATTTTTAACATTGTAAATAGTTTTTAAACACTTCGTACAAATTTAAAGCGCTACAATACTTGTGCTTTTATTTATAAATTTTGAAAAGCTTTTATTTCAACATTAGTGCTGTTTTTATATTTTACATCATCATTATTACAGATAATTACTAATTGAAATGCATAAAAATTATTTTTTTTTATTAGTAAACGATGGAAATTTTAGTAAAAGCTTTCCATTAATCATCATTATTACAATCAAAAGCAAAACTAACAATATCTTATATTTAGTAATGAAAAATCAAATTTGATTTGATGTAAAAAGTAAAAACTTAAAAAAAGGACCTACCAAATACATAAATACATTTTATCTAAGAAAAAGTTTTTTGTTTCTTCTAAAACTAACAATTTCAAATGCAAAAACGACAGTTGCAAGCAAAAGACCAAAAATCCAAACATAGAAAACTCCTTGCAACTGGTCAAAATTAAGTGCATCATTATCAAACTTATTTTTGCTTGTTAGGCCAGCCTTGACCTTATACTTGTGATTGATCTGTTCCAGAAACAATTCTGAAAGCCCCGAAGCTCGAGCCCAATTCACAACATCGTTATAGCCTTCGTAAACTGGATGTCCTTGTTTAAACATTTGTCCCACACTATTGGTGGAAATTTTCTCTTCCAAAGGCTGCAAAGCCGGCTCACCATTATCCAAAAGGAATCCCCTATTAAATAAATTATCTAAATTTCTTCTGGAAATAGGAGCAATCGAGTCCTTCAATTCAGCAGCTTTCATAATCCGTCTCCCAAGTACCTCAAAAGAGTTTGCCATTTCAAACCGTCGAAAAATTTCCTTTCCAATCGAATCACCAGCTTCCAGATAATTTTTAGCCAGGATAGTCGAAGAAACAACATGCAAATTTCTATCCAAAGCATCCTGAAGTGTTAAAATCGGAACTCCTCTTCGTGCGTACGTCAAAGAATATATCAAATGTGCTTGCCAAGCTGCGTCAATGGCAAACGTGAAGAACCAAGTAACGAAAAACAGGATTTTCAATTTCCCAGTGCGCGGAATGTGCGACGACAGTTCACTGAAGAAAAACTTCAAAGGTACCATTAAACTATTCCACGTATTCCGATAATAGAGCAATTCTTGCAGACTTTTCCTAGGTAAAACTGTCCAAATTATGCTACTAATTAGCATGGTTAGTAATAATGCGATCCACATTGGTTTGGAAAATATGTAAATTATGTTCGTGGTGTAAGATAAAATTGGTGGAGTTGGCACCACCCAAATTATATAATCGGTTGTAAAAGGAATTGTAATGTCGTATTTTTCAAATAAGGTGCCGTCTAATAGGGCAAGCCATCCCATTGCGAAATCAGCAGAAGATTCGTTTCTCAAAATTTGATGAATGGCACGATAACTGCTGGGCATTAGGACAATGTTTAATTTGCCTTCCAATTTGGGTATTATGACGTTTGCTACTAAATTAAATTCCATTCCGCCAACTATGGTGCCGTTTTCAACTATAACATAGGGTTGCAAAGTGATGGCTAAGACTGTTAGCGTTGAATTTCGCCATAGTTTTGGTATTTTCTTTGGGAAATATTCATTTGTTGCGATTGTTTCCAAATTGGGTTCATTTAGGTTTTCGTATTGGTAAGGAAAATATGTGTAAACTTTTTGGGAATTTTCTCTTAGTAGGATGACATTATAAATATATTCTTTGGATAATATTTCAAATATCAATGTTAAATTTGCTGATTTTGAAGTTTGGATTATAAATTTAGCTCTTGAATTCCAATCTCGTTGGTTTTTCAACTTTTCTAATACTTCTTTCAACGTAGTTCCTTTTAAATTTATGAAGTATCCGTTTGGTTTACGGTAATTGCAAAATATTTCGTAGTTTTGTGGATTATTTAAGTTGTAAATTATGAAAGCTCTATCACTTTCTCTTAACACAGTATTATTTAAATAATTTTCTGGAAAATTTACTTTGTTATTCAATATTAAGCAAATTTTATCCTGTTTTTTAAATGATTTTTTAATTATTAAACTTATAAATTTTTCATTTGTTTGACAATTACTAAGAAAATTATTTACTACTAGCAAAATAATTACTTTTTCTAGAATCATTTTTCGTTCGAAAAAAGCTCTAAATTTCTTATTAATGTTTTTTTATAAGTTGCAGAAAATTTTATAGTGAAATATAAACTTCCAACTGTGGTTTATATACTAAAAATTGAATGGTTTTACTTAGTGGAAGAATATTGAGAGTCGTTTATTTAAATTTTATATATTCCATTAGTTCTTTATTTTTCGAATAAAAAAATAAACGATTTAAAATAAAATAAAAAAATATGATATTTTAAAGCTTTATTACTTCAATAAATTATTTTTTGTATACTTTGCCTTAGAAGAAAAGACTTCCCAAAGAAATACTAAAAATGCCAAGATCAGCCCAAAAATCAAAAGAAAAAATATTCCTTCCAATTGTTGCAAATTTAGAACAGAACTATCAAAATTTCGTTTTACTATCGCAGTATATTGAACTTGATACAAGTGAAATAGTTGACTCGAAAAATTTTCAAAAAAACCCGCGGCTCTGACCCAATTTAAAATTCGATTGTATTCTTCAAAAACCGGATGTCCCCTTGGGAAAACATGTCCAATGCTGACGCTATAAATAGCCTTTTCCAAAATGCGAATTTCAGGTTCACCTTTTACAGTCAAAAATCCCCTTGTCAACAAATACACATATAATTGCTTCAAACAAATCGCAATGGTATCTTTACGCCAAGCAGCTCTATCGAAACTCCAGTGAATTTCATCAAAATCAGCAGCAACTACAGCATTCTTTAGGATTTCCTTCTCTGTAAAATCATCAGATTCGCCATAGGATTCCGCTAATTGAGCGGTTAAAACAATACGCAAATTCTTATCCAAAACATCTTGGATGGTCTTCAGAGGAGTTCCACGGCGTTTGTAAGTGAGAAAAAATATCAAATTGGCTTCCCAAACTGCATCAACAGCAAAAATGAATAACCAAGTGACCAAAAACATTATTTTCAATTGCAAAGTCTTCGGAATGTGTTCCGAAACTTCTCCGAAGAAAAACTTCAAAGGCATCATTAAACTGTTCCATTTGTCTTTGTAATATTGCAATTCCTGCGGACTGTTTTTTGCTAAAATTAGCCAAAGTATACTGCAAATAATTAAGGAGATTCCAATGCAGAGCCACATAAATTTCGAAAATATCGAAGTCAAATTCGTGGTGAATGGCAAAATGGTTGGTGAAGGCACCACCCAAACGAAGTCATCCGCTGTAAATGTAACAGTTGTATCGAACTTCGTGTAATCTTCACCTGAATCAAATGAAAAACCTCCGATACCAAAATCGGACTTTCTCAATTTTAGATGCTGAAGAAACTGTACCCAGTGGTTTAAGATGTAGTTAAATTTGACTTTTGTTTTTAATTCTGGTACCATTACTTTTGAAACTAAATCAAATTCGGAGCCTCTGAAGATTTTCTCCGTTTCGTTTTCTCGGGCGAAGACATAGGGAACAAACGGTGTACTGGCTATAGACAATGTGGAATTTCTCCAAAACTTTGGCAGTTTTTCCGGGAAAAGTTCAGTGGTCAAATTAATCAATTCAACAACTTCCAAATTCGGAAAGTGAAGATTTTCGTATTTGTAGGGGAAATATGTAAAAAACTTTTGTGAAGTTTCAGTGCTTTTTATTATCAAGACATTGTAAATGAATTCTTTAGATAGAGTTTCAAATATTTTAGTGAAATTTTCAGTTTTAGTTTCAGACACTTCAATCAGAAATTTTGCTCTTGAATTCCAATCAGAAAAGTTCTTTAATACAAAAAGAACATCATTTAATACAGTTTCATTAGCACTGAAAATATATCCTTTGGTCCTTTCAAAACCACTGAAGGTTTTCACATGAATTTTTTTATTCAAATTTAAAACTACCCAAGATCGACTTTTATCTCTTAATAAATCTGAATGGTTTGCAGTTTCATTAGTTATAACATAATACAGTTTTTCTGAAGTATTGAAGCATTTTTTAACAATACTTGTGATTTTTAAATTTTTTGAATTGTCAATAAAAATAAATAACATTAGTAATTTTTTTATATTTAATGGTGAAAGTTTCATTTTTATTCTTCAACAGCTTTTAACAGTTTGTAATGCTACTGTTACCCAACTATTACTTTGCCAGTACAATAAAGACCGCTTTTTATTCTTTTCAATTATTAATAACTTTGAGTAACGCTACTTATATCACTAAATAAAGTTTTTGTTATTTAATTGCAAGAATCACTTTATATTGTCAGCTCATTTATTCGTTCGCATTTGTAATTTATTATTACTTAATTAAGTTTTCATTTTGAACTAATATAAGGCATGTTTATGAGAATAATAAAATTTATAAAGAAAAACGATAATCGGCAATAAAAGTCCCATAAATCGTTTATAAAAAAACTTCTGGCAATTGATCGATGATTACATCTTTAATAGAGGATTTTCTTTTTGAAAAATAGTTTTTTCATTTAGTTTTCCTACTTTTTCCAGAGTTTTCTAGTTACCTACTTTTTTCAACGAAGAACAAGTTATTTAATTTACTGAAACAATGCAAATAAATTTAAAACATTAAATTTTAAACACAATTAAGCAATTTATTTGATAAGTTTGAACAATTAGTTGCTATTAAACACTTTAACAAATTTTAAAAAACATTTAACAATTTTGTTTCCTTGCTGCAAACATCTTAACTTTTATTCTTTAATTTCTTATTTAAGTTTTTAAAGATATTTAATATTTATTGGTATTTTAAATTATTTTAAAAACCTTTTCATTAAATATTAATCAAATAAATGAAATAAATTAATAAATTAGTTACCTGCTTAGTACATTTTCCAGATGCGCAATTGTTTATGTCATATAGGTAGAATACTTTTTGCGCTTCTTTCTATAACAATACAATTCGAAAAGAAAGGCAATAAAACCAAGAGTCAAGCCAAAAAGCCACAAATAAAATATTCCTTCCAATTGGTCCAATCTAAGGGCATTATTTTCGAATTTATTTTTAGTAGCCAATTCAGCTTTTACCCTTTCTATGAAATACAGCTGATCTAATAATTTATCGTAAAATCCAGCGCTTGTTGCTTTATTTAAAAGACTATTGTATCCTTCAAAGAGTGGATGTCCTTTAGGAAAAACTTGTCCCTTTCCAACGGTGGAAATCTTTTGCGGCAAAGGACGAAGAGCGGGCTCGTCATTTTCCATGAAATTTCCTTTTACCAGCATGTACTCAAAGGGTTGTTGCAAACCAAGAACCATCGTGTCTTTAGTCTTAACACTTCTGAACATATTAACTAACAATTCACCAAAGTCGTTCGATGCTATATGCCTTTTAGCAATTTCCTTTTCGATGGGATTTCCGGTGTTCTCGTAGGTATTAGCCATATTTTCCGTAACGACAATGCGCAAATTGTTGTCGAGGACGTCTTGAAGAGTCTCGATCGGTTTTTCTTTGCGTGCATACGTTAGAAAAAATATCAAATTTGCTTCCCAAACTGTATCTATAGCAAAAATGAACAACCAAGTGACCAAAAACATGATTTTCACTTGCAAAGTTCTCGGAATGTGATGGGAAACTTCGCTGAAGAAAAACCTCAAAGGCATCGATAAACTGTTCCATTTGTCTTGATAATAAAGCAATTCTTGAGGACTGTTTTTCGCTATGATTGCCCAAACTATACTGCAAATAATTAAGGTGATGCCAATGCAGAGCCACATGAATTGCGAAAATATATTTATCAAATTCGTGGTGAATGGCAAAATTCTTGGTGTGGGTACCAACCAAACGTAATTATCCAAGGAAAATGCTGCGGTTGAGACGGCATTTTCATGTATATTGTCAATCGGTATACTTCCGATGCCCAAATCCAATGAATCGATTTGGCCGTAAAGATCTTGCATTTTGTAGAAGACTTCCTTAATTTGAGCTTTTACCTTCAGTGGAGGTGCCAAAACATCCATTACCAGATCAACTTCATTACTGTAGGGAGCCAGAGCTGAACTCGCAATGAAAATCGTTGAGTTTCTCCAGTACTTTGGAACTTTTGGTGGAAAGTACTCATCGGTAACTTCAACAAATTCCACATTTGGTTCATTGAAGTTTTCATATTTATAGGGAAAGTAAGTATAAACTTTTTCTGGGTTTTCGGTAATTATTATGATATTGCAAATGAATTTTTTGGATAACATTTTAAACAAAGATGTTAAATTAGTGGTTGCCGGTGTCGATATAATAAATTTAGCTTTGCAATTCCAATCGGTTAAGTTCTCTAAAGTTAGTAGAATTTTATGTAAATTATTTTCATTTGCTGTTAAAATGTATCCTTTGAGTATTTCATATTTATTTGCAAAAGTAATTTGAGGACTTTCATTAGTTGCGTTGTAGTTGAAAATTACAAAAGATATGTTTTCCAATTTTAAAAGTTCATCGTTTGAGTTTTCGGGGATTTTATTAATCACTAGGTAAATTTTATCAGAACTTTCAAATGTTTTTGATATAATTTCACTCTGCAAAGAGCAATTCGAAATTTTAAATATAACAAACAAATTTATAATATAAAATGAATTAAGTAACACATTCATTTTACTTCTTTTTTTTTGTCTATAATTTCACTCTGCAAAGCGCAATTTGAACTTTGAAGTTCGAATTTAATAATACAAATTTAGTTAAGTAACACAATTTTTAATATTTTGTGATTTTGGTCTATAATTTTACTCTTCAAATTCAATTTGAATTTTCAAATAAAATAAACAAATTTATAATAAATATAGAATGAAATAACAGATTAAATTTTTCTATAACTTGGTTTACCACTGCTGGAAAAATGAAATTTAAAATTATCAGACGCTCCTTAAATATTTTCAAATAGTTTTTTTTTTAATATGATGCGTTATGCAACATGAAAAACCAAAAATGCTTTTTTTTACTTTTAGGATCATGTTTTCCATTAAACAACCATTTAAGGTCCCATTAAAACCATTATATAAATCACTAATGATTTTCTTTATCTTGGTTTCGATAAATTCGTTGCGTTTTTGTTCAATTAGGGCCGCTAAAATAAAAATGCACATAAATAACAAAATGTTTATAAATTGCGTATCACTTTACTCAACAAATTGTTCCTCAATTAAATAGCAATACCGTATAATTATATTAATTAAGTAGATTGCACTAAGAAATTTATTTTATAAATTATTATTGAAACAATAAAACAAATCAATATTTCAGAAGCAAAAATTGGCACAGTTTATTTAGGACGAATTTTCTCGTAGAAAAACCTTTGCAACTTATCACTGTGTGATCGGAGAAAATTAAACTGTTCCAGCGCAAACTGATAAAGTTCATTTTCCATTTGCCACACGACGTGTTTCTTGATTTTCTCGACGGTTTCATCAGTTGGATACGTTTTCTGCACCGTCTGTCGCAAGTGCGACTTATTGCTATTGGCAAAATGATCGCTGGCACCTTTGAATATCCTAGGAACTGCTTGCTCCAAAAGACCAACGAAATCGTCCAGTTGTTCCGTCACTCCCACCAACAAGTAATTATTTATTAAGTTTTTCTTTGCCTCAGCTAAAGCCCATTTATTGCCCGGCTTCCTAAAATAATTCCAAATTTAATTATTTTTTACTTGAAAAGAGAGTAAAAACTTTTTACAAACCAGCAATTAGCTGCATGTCCGCAAAAAAACGGAATCTGAAGCCACATATTGTTCGGATCACAATCTGATTGGCCCTTGTTGAAACATTCATCAAAAGTCTGCAATAATTTCAAATTAATTCAATAATTTATTAGTTATAGTAATAAAGAATAATACCATTGTGTCTCCATGCTTTTTTCTTATTAAATAAGGCCTAAAATTGTCGCCATATCTTAGAAAATAGTAATAGGAAACCAATCTGTCCAATGGTTTCCTGATTAGGTTTATAAACAATGGCTTCCTAGCACCAAATTTGGAGAAATCCAGGAAAGCAAAGTGACCGTGATAAACAGCCGGTTTCATTGCATCCCACTGAGATATGTTTTTAACAATATCATACTGATTGTTCAGGGACAGGACATGATTGTTTCCACTGATATTCACATGCAGAGTATGGAATTTGTTGCGTTTGCACAGATCATAAGCCACACCAATAAAGCTTGTGGATCCTGTTTTTGGCACTCTATTGTAAACAATGACCACATCATCTTCAGAGGCAATTTGTTTACTTTTTTGCAAAGATAATGAAGATAACTGCTTGATTTTTACTGAAATAAATGCAATCATTAATCAGTTGTAAAAATGTATTTTAAAACTTACATTCTTCTATATCAGTAGATAATAAATGGATCTGTACGAGCAGCCAAATGAAGACAACAACAGCAAACACAAAGACAAACCTTAAATCCCTCATGACCTAAGAAAACTTGCAAAGAAATTTAACTGCTTGCCTTTGGAATGGCATTAATGTAATTTTTACACTTTAAAATACATTTTTAATGCATTAAAAACTAACTTTTTTCTTTAAATCATTGTATTTTTGCTGATTAAGTACTTTGTTTTGAGCGAACAGAAATAGGTTATGACAATAAGAAGTGCGCACAAAATTGCGCATAAAACTAACAACTTTTTAAAAAGTTTTAATTATTTTATAGTTTAATTAAAAAAATTAAATAATTCAAATTTAAATTTTAGCGGTAGAACTTTCCAATTGGTTGTTTAACGGCAGTCATTACAATTTCCAGAAAATTCAAATTTCATTGGTGGAACACTTTCCAGTATCCATGGAAACGACTTTTCAAAAGTTTTAACGCTCAATTTTCACTAAAAAACATAAGAGAAAACCCCAACAGTTAAAACAATTAGCAAATATTCATGATGAACCAAATAATTACGAAATAATTGCCAATAATATGCAAATATAACCCTTAAAAGCAAAACAAATTTACGCAAAGTGATGTAACTTGATTAATGTGGACGCTATACATACAGACGACAAAAGTAAAAGTGCATAAATTATGTTTAGTCTCTTTAAACGTTGTCGTACAACCAGATGAAACGGGTAAATTAAAGAAAAACAAATCCCTTCACTGCAAAAAAAGATAATTACTACCGCAATTCAAATAGCAAGACTCATTAGAATAATTATTCCTAGTACGGTGCGATAAATAATTATTAAGCCTTAAGAGTCAAGGTTTACAACTAATCGCAAAGATCGATTAAAGTGTGTCATAGTCGATCGGAAAATACATGTTCCATTGTATAATGAAACCAAGTATGAAGTACGTAACTCAGCTAATTGCAAATAATAATCTTTTTGCAATCATTTTATCCCATAGCATTGAAATGACAAAAATTTTTATTTTTTGGCAAAGAGTACTAAATACTAATTGTACTTTTTTGTCGACAGTTAAATTATTAGCAATTAGCTTAGCGTATTTGATTAATAGTTTTAAAACAATTTGGAGTTACGAAATTAATCAATTATTTTCTATGTAATGGTTTTTTACAAATTCGTAGTTTGTGTAAAAAATACAAAAGAATTTTGTTCCTTTTTCAGGGCAAAACCAAAACAGCTAGTATTTCACAAAGTATTATAACTTTTGAAGCTTTAAAATGAATAGCAATTAAGAAAATTAAGAATAAAACAATTTGGAGTTGGGAAATTTACCTATTAGTTTCTTTGTAATTTTCTTTTTAACAAATTTGAAGTTTCTATAAAAAATACAACAGAATTTCGTAGTTTTTTTAAGGAAAAAACAAAAACAAGTATTATTTTACATAATAATATAACTTTTGAAGCTTTAAAATGAAAATTAATTAAGAAAATTAAGAATAAATCAATCTAGAGTTAGGAAATTTATCAATTATTTTTTTTGTCAGTTTTTTAAACTGGAAATTTGTAGTTTCTGTAAAAAAATACAACAGAATTTTGTTATTTCATTCCGGGCAAAAATAAAAAAACTAATATTCCACAAAATAACATATGATTTGAAGCTTTAAAATGAAAATTCACTAAGAAAATTAAGAATTTTTAAGTGCGCTCCAAATTAAAACTAAATACCACCGATTTTGTTTCTTCAAATTACTTAGTGATTAATGAAAACGCAAGTTAAGTAATGGCCCTCTTCAGTGTTGACCTTTGGGTGGAATAATGTTGTAAGATGACCAATATTTCGCAATGGATGGTTATTAAGTAAGTTTCCACCACTTGGCCGTCTAGCGCGACGAAAACCACCTTTAAGCGTGAAAGTTTGAATCAACTTTAGTACAGTAGAGACTTGCAGAAGTACAAGAACAAAACGATGAAGAGCGCATTGGTATTGTTAGCCACTTTGGCCCTGGCCAAAGCCAATTCCAGCGGTGGATCGGAAACCTGTTGCGTGGACATGGTGCCCAAACACCCGGTGGACGCCCAAAAATCGCCCTTCGCATCCACTGGCTACTCCGTGCATCTCGACAAGAACTCCATCGGCGAGAGCGACGTGGTGCACCTTACCCTGCATGGCCAGAAGCCCTTCAAGGGGTACTTGCTGCAAGTGCGCGACGGAGACAAGGCCGTTGGCACCTTCGACATATCGCAAAACGACCCACACAGCAAAACCATCAACTGCTTTACTAAACAAAAGGTAAACTGCTTTCCCTAGCATTTTCTTGCTCACGTTTCTCTATATATTACTATTTACTTTGGCCTATTTCTATACTATTTTTTTTAATTTAATTTATTTTTTCAATTTCTAACAGTTTCCCTAATTTTCTTGTTCTTGTTGCTGTTTCTCTTACATTATTATAGGACTCTTTTCATTCAACTATACACTTACACACTGATCTGTTTGTGCGGCGCGTCCTGGGGATGCTGGTGCACTTTTTGAATCAATTGCATTTGCCAATCGATTTCAATGAGGTGTTTTTCAGGGGCGAAAAGCATAATGTGCGTAAAAATTCAATTGAGAAAACAAAAAACTTAAAAAAAACACAATACAAAGAAAAAACACGCACTTTTTTCATGTATCAAAAGCACTTTTTTCAATTCTTTCAAGCAGTAAATTTCATAATTTTGGGGCTATTAATTTATTTTATTTTATGCACACCCACTATGAATAATTTTCATAAAAGCCGCAAAACTTTTTCTGTTTATTTTGACAAAGGAATATTATGTTGGGGAAATTAGTTCTTTTCTGGTAATTTTTCGGTTTTTCGAATTGAAAACCGTGTATTCCCACGATTCATATTCTAAATTTGTTATTAATTATTTACTGTACATTATATTAAGTTAGTTTTTATTAAAAAGTTTTTTTTTATAAATTGATGTTGATGTGGGGGTGCATAAAGTATTCAACGCAAATTGTTGTTGCAAAGGGTTTTATCCGAGTCGTTTTATTACAATTTAATTCGCTCGTGTTTCCAAATTCCAAATTCATCAGCGATAAAACTTTTCACAACACAACTCGCTACGTAACATACTATTGGACGCACGCATTTGTTTTGTAGCACTTGTGGTCTCAATTTGGTTTTGTTAATGTTTTTATAGCAATAATAAATTATTTTATTCGTAATTAAAGTATCTTATTATTGAAAATTACAAAAAATGTACAGATTTCTCGCCAAATCTAAGTAAAAAGTTTTTTTTAAACTAAAATCACTCACATATTATTGATTAAAAGACTCATTTTGAAAATTATAAAACAAAAAAGACAATTACATAGTAATTTGAATCACAAACATTTAATTCTTGAGAATATTTCCATGATAATTAACATAAATTATAGAAAAACACTTGAGAAACAGTTTTTAGCCTTGAATAATAGCAAATAAATCAAATTTTTCAAATTAATCAATTAATCAAAAAATTAAATATGAAAAAAATATATAAAAAAACATCAATAAAACCAAAAATTAAAAAGTACCACAACAGCAGCAGCAAAAAATAAACAAAAAATTAAATTATTTTAGAATATGGCGACACACAACAACGCAGAAGACAAAAGAAGTGTAACAGTCGCATGGAAACCTCCCAAGGGTGTCAAGAAAATCTACACTGTATAGTAAGTTTCCTTTTGGGGACTTCTCTCTGACCATAATAATAAACCTAAAAACGCGTTTTTGCAGTGCAACAGTGGCCCAAAACGGAGGTGTGTTCTGGGTACGTCAGCCGACATCCCAAATACAAGTCAATTAACTAAGAAACATTACCTTTTAAATTTAAATCTAATAATAACATTAGCAGTAAACGAACGAATTGTAATAATAATAATAATAAAAGTGCGTCAAAGAAGACGACAGTCTTCGGTTTATTATTACTGTTGCAATTGAAAATCGGGTCAATAACACAATGTTTACTCTGGCTACTAGACGCGACAAGTATGAAAAAATGTGGAGGTAAAATACACCAACGAGACGAAGAACGTTACGTTTGGTTAATTAATTTACACTTGTTGCCCAACTTACTTAAAGTCTCCCTAGGATTCAGAATTGTCTAACAGAACTTCCAGCGGTTACCGCATTCGTTGCAGAGCACGAAAGTGGTCATAGGTTCGTCCGAAGAGCGCGTCTGCAGCTGATTGTACGTGCAATTCTTTTTCTTACATTTGCCGCACTTCAGCATGTCTGTTTTTGTACCTGGAAACAATTTCAAAAGATGTCAAGAAAGTTTGAAACGCTAAGAATATAAAAAATGGTACCTTGTACTGTGGCTAATTGAGCATCATTGATGGACTCCTTCATAAATCGTTCCCTAATTTTCTTAATTTCATCGTTAGCCATCTCTTCGGCTGTCATTGTGGCCAATCGGTTGGCCGTGATGACTCCTATCCGGAAATTGGTACGTAACGTGGGATTCTTCAGATCCTTTAAATTGGCTATCCTTGAGCGAATGCGATTCTTGTACCGCATGTCGGTATTTTTGAACTCCTGGTAAATGGCCTCTTCTAATTCCTCAGCCAATTCCTCAGGACTTGCACACCCTGCAAACAGCCAACAAAATGTAAATTTATGCAACGCAAATGCTAATTAACCTTGGATAAAATATGGAAATATAATTCTAAAACAAACCTTCATATCCTTCATCACCATCAGTGGCTATAGCTGCAGCCAGCATCTCTCTGCACTTTAATCTCACTGAATCTGTGGTGTTTGATGTGGCTGGTGGAAAAGAACTGGGCAATTTTTTCTCCTCTGTCTTGGCTTTCGACTCTTCCGTTCGATCCTTTTTAGCCGGTTTAGAAGAAGACGCACTCTTTTCAGCATCCTTAGCGCTCAAAAAGCGTTTCCAAGTCTTGATCAGCGTCCGCGCCAAATTTATTACCTCATCATCTGTGGTGTTCTTTCGCAATAGGTTAACAGTCATCCCAATTCTGGTCTTGCTCAATACATCTAGATTAATATTCATCTGTTTGAGTTCTTTAAGTAAATCTAAGGCGTGATCCTTGTCCTAAAAGAAAAACATTAAAGGGGGCCCATTTCACGCGAAACGAATGCGGGGCTCACGTCTTTCTCTTCGATTATTTTATTTAAGCGTTTCTGGATACGCAACACATCCTCTTCCACACCCATTATCGGTACTTCCCAGTGGTGGTTGTTTCAAAAATTATCCTGTTCGAGCAATGCCGTTGCGTTATTTATCGCTAAGCATAAATTTCTCAATTTGTAAGCGGCATCGATAAAAAGACAACAACCGATCCAACATGGCGGCGTTTAACGCATTTGACAGAATCAGTGCTACCAACATTAGGATACAAATTTTCAAACTTTTGCGCTGCTTTCGCGTGAACTGCGCAAAATTAATTTTTTGCAATTTCCTAAGAAAAAACACCTTAACAATAATAATTAACGAATAAATCATCCACCAAACGTAATAATTAGCATTTATTCAAATTCTACAGTTGCTAATTATGCTAATAATTCCAAAAAATCATTAAAAATGAAAAAGTCTTCAATACCTTGTTTTGATTGTTTCGATAGAGATAATTGCACGCAAGTTTCCAAACTTATAAAAGAATCAAGAATAATCACCGCAATTACGCCGGCAAACTACAATCGTTTCGTATATAGCGCGGCACAGTAAGTATGCGACAAATACAAACAAAAGCAAGGATAAATATTGTGCCGCCATTTTTGTTGCAAACGAAGGACGACGAAAAGGCAAGGACCGATGATGATGATGTCGATGGGAAATCGATGGAAATGGGAAAGCGAGTGCACCCCGAGCCGTTGAATAATGAATGTGTCCGCACCGGCAGATGGCGAGCCGCGACTTATTAATTGTTTTCGGTGTGTTTGTATTTAAAAACACACATATTCAGAGATTGTCGTCGCAGCGCGCACTGTTTTATTTTCAGTTGGCTGGCGACGCTGGGCCACGCAGGACCTCCGAGACGCCTCCTCGAAAAATCCGCGGCGCTTAAAAACTCAAAGCGCTCCAGCAGCAGCAGCAGCAAAAAAACTTTTCCAATCTTATCGGATCTTATTCTATAGTTGTTGTTTTTAAAAACCAAAAAAAAAAAAATGTTTTCGCAAGGGCAACATTCGATCGGCCGGAACGAGCACAGAATAAACGAATTAACGACGCGCTAGCGGTGAGAAACCCAAGAAATATTTAGGACGCAACTGGCAATCTAATAATATTATATCACAGATCACGGCGAAACAAACGACCGATGTCCGTTTGACGTTTTTCGGTGTTCGGTGCTCTGATATACATACAGCAGCAGCATTATAGTTTGCCGCGCGCGCGACACTTTCAGCGCTTCTCCAAGTGCGAAAAAATGGCCCTGGCTTTGACGTGCTCGCAGAGGGTGAAGGAGGCTCTCACCAGCACCGGCATCGAGTCCATCGAGACCACTATTTTGGCGCCGGTGAAGACCGAGCAGCAGATCTTGGAGAATTCGATGCTGGAAGACGATCCGAATGCCAACGGCAGCGGATTCAACGGCTTGCACGGTGCCAAGCAAAAGATTCATCCGAGGTGGGGTCCTCAGCATAAAGGGGCCCAAGAACTGGCCAATCTTTACAGTACCGGTAATTACTTATTATTATTATTTAATTAAAAAATTGATAATTTAATTTGAACGTAATAAATTTGCAGGAAAAAGGACACAAGAGTGCATCTGCGTTGGAATGTGCTTGACATTAATGATGAGCAATTTCGGATTCCTAGTGTGGCACTTCAAATGGCAAAATTGGACTGTAATCCTTCTGAGTGCCTTAGGAGGCGTCATCACTGCTGATTTCTGTTCCGGATTGGTCCATTGGGGTGCCGATACATGGGGGTCTGTTGATTTGCCCATCATTGGAAAGGTACTTTACTTTTATACTTTATTTTATACTTCGAAAATCTATAAAATGTGTTTTTCGTATAGAATTTTTTGCGCCCATTTCGGGAACACCACATAGACCCGACCAGTATAACGCGCCACGATTTCATCGAGACCAACGGTGACAATTTCGGCGTGACGGTGCCTTTTTTAGCTAGAATGCTGTACAATTTTTTGGCCAATTCCGAAGCGGAAATTCAGCGCAATATGAACTGGAATTGCTACGTTTTCTTATTAGCCATCTTCGTGGCAATGACTAATCAGGTGAGTTATATACATATAAATTTTTTATTACTTCATTTTCCAAGTGATGTCATCGTTATTTGCACTACAATAATAAGAATAATTTGTTGAGAGTGATGACTGATTTGCAATTTCGGTTTAATTGATCTTGATTAAGTTTTACGGTGTTTTAATTGCATCATATACCATAAGCTACTTTTGTTTTATTTGCTTTAAACATGTTGAATGATAACAGTTAATAATTGCCTTGCTTTTGTTACGTTTAAAGATTCACAATTTTAATGTTATTCAAAGTTTTAGTGCTAAAAATAGGTTTTACACAGATACATGGCATTTATTTATGGGTTTATGTGCTTTCAATTATTTTATTTTTATTACCTCATACTTTGGTTTGTTTTTGTTTGTAAAAAGTTTTCAAAATCAATAATTGAGTTTTAAAATTGATATTTTTATAGAATGTAAACCATTAAAAAAATTGTAATAAAAATAAATAAAGTTTAACATAACAGTACAGTATTAGCACTTCAATAAATGAAATGATTCATTTATTAGCCGAGCGCTTATTGATTTTTTATTTTATTTTGATAAATGCATTTATATTAATTCTATGTATTCATAAATAATAAAATAAGATATGAATTGTTCGTTTTAAATCGATTTGTTTGTCTGATAACTAAAGAAAAGCTAAATGTTCTTTACATTACTTTCTGACTAATTTAATAATTTCATTATTTATTTTAAACAACCAAAATTGCTATTTAAAGTTTTTTTTTTGTAATTTAATATTGAAAAAAATAAAATAAAAATAATTAAAAATCATCCCCTAACTTTGAAAATAAAGTTCTCAATTTAGAGCCCTCTAAAACAAATAAAAACTCACTTAAGATTTACTTTAAACAGTCAGTTTTTCTTTGGGATATATTTTTAAGCAATAAAATTGAAAAAAAAAGTAAAAAAATAATTAAAAATCATCCCTGGACCTTTGAAAGTAATGTTTTAAACAAATCAAAATTTACTTTATATTTACTTTAAGTAATAGATATTTAAAAATCATCCCTTGAACTTTGAAAATTAAGTTTTTAATTTAGAGTCCTCTAAAAGAGGCAAAAACTCACTTTAGATTTACTTTAGACAATCAATTTTTCTTTGAGTTATATTTTGAAGCAATAAAACGGAAAAAAATAAATCAAAAATAATTAAAAATCATCCCTTGACCTTTGAAAAGAAAAATTTTTAATTTAGAGTCTTCAAAAACAAACCGATTAACATTAAATTAACAATTTTTCTTTAAGACATATTTTTATGCACTAAAATGAAAAAAAAAGGTCAAAAATAATTAAAAACCATCCCTTAAAATTTGAAAAAAAAAAAAAGTTTAAAACTTTCTTTCATCTAAAACAAGCAAAAACTTACTTTAACTTTACTTTAAACTAGCAATTTTCCTTTAAGATATATTTTAAATTAATACATCTAAAAAAAAAAAATTAAAAAGTCTAAAAATTAAAATAAAAAGAAGTTAAAACAAATAAACTCTGTAAAAAGCAACGCGAAATTTAAATTTCAATTGAACAGAAGCAAAAAAGTTTTCCCAAATACCAGGCAAAAATTGAAATGTTAAAAAAAATAATTTAAAAATAAAGAAAAGAGAAAAACAACAAATAAGAAGAGAAAAAATTGCTTTTAGATACACAAATGGTCCCACACATACTTCGGCTTACCAAGCTGGGTGGTGTGGCTGCAAGAGCACCGCATAATTCTACCTCGACGCCACCACCGCATCCACCACGTCGCACCCCACGAGACCTACTTCTGCATAACGACCGGCTGGCTGAATTGGCCGCTGGAAAAGCTGCACTTTTGGAGCGCCCTCGAAGCGATCATCGAGTTCGCCACGGGCTGCAAACCGCGCGACGACGACCTCAAATGGGCCCAAAAAGGCACCACGTGATACCGTCCCCTCTAATCTACGCATTTTTCTACAAAATACAACCCACACACACCCACAAAAACACATATCGATTATTGTCCATTTATACTACGGCTAAAAATATTATTTAAATATTAAACATTTTAACCCAAACAAACAAAAAGAAAAATATGCGTACAAGAAACACAAACTATTTATGCGCGTCTTAACATAACATAATATAATACGAGTAGTATTATAAATATGTATTGGACAATTGGACATGGAAGCGATGGAAGCGATGAAAGCGTTTCGTGCGGCGCCGAAGGGTGGGTGGCGTATGTATAATTAGCTAGCGGGACCGATGACAATTATTAATTAGAGGCCATTACGGAGACGACGACACGTGCGCTCATCCATCGCTTCGCGTCCTCGGTGGTCTCCTCCTGCAGTGGCTGATGACAGCAGAAGCATCATTTTTAATGCTTTTAATGCTGCGCCCTATAGAAGTGTCCTGTGTGTGAGTACTGTTTGAATAAAGGATATTTATTTGTATATCGAGTAAATAGGGAAGTACGTGGCCTAATCTGCGTTCTCGCTTATTTCATTATTCATTGATTGCGACTTCAATTAGATGCGTAATTGATGTGGCCAAATGCAATTAGATGGATTTTCAATTTTTTTCCCATCGAAGGGCCATGCTGATCTACGACTACATTATTTCGGGCTGTTTATTGCCTTTATGTATACAGTTTCGGGACCAATTATTTTTACATTTGAAAGAGAAAATTTTTTGAAAATAAAAGCAAGGGACAAATCAATAAAAATAAAATTAATTTTATTTAATATTTAATATTGAGCAGTTATTGTTATTGAAGTATACAGAGGGAAAATTATGTCGTTTGTCGGATTAATTATTCAAAAGGAGGCGGGCAACGACTTTCACGTGCGACAAATGGCTACTGTTAATGATGAAATTCTGTAATTATTAATTAAACAATGAGTTCGATTTAGAGGTTTGTTTATTTTTCAATTAGGTAACTTTTTTTTTCAGTTTTAATTGAATTTTCTTGTGAATTCTTTTGATTTTACTAGGCAGCATTCATTTCTTCTCTTGGACAGTTTTGAAAATTTTTTAATATTTTAAATTTTAGAAAAAGTTAAGAGAAATTGTTGGGACATAACTTTAAATTATGAAATTGTTTTTTTTTTTTGTAAAATCTGAAGTTTTTGCTTAAAAATAAAACTTTCGCACTTTAAAAAAAAAGTAGAAAACTAAAATATAACGAACTGAAGAGAAGGTAAAAATAAAAACTCCAAACAAAAAGTATGAAAAAGGATTTACTTTTTTTTTTTAATTTTTACTATTTCCTTTTGAAACAATATTTATTCAACATTCACTTTCATTTTTAAAAACTTAATAAAATAAAATATAAAAAACCGGTATAAAATAAACTTTTGTAGCATTTTCTTTTATTAATTAAGAGTATTAAGACTCAAAAGAAAAACCAAGCTAAAGATGTAAAAACAAACTTCTTACTTAAAAACGTTATTTATTTTTTTAATTTAAAATATTTTTAAGCAACTAAAAAAAAGAACTAAATAAAAATTATTCAAGACAAATTCACTTTTTTAAAGCCTTTTTTTTTTCATTTAAAAGATATATACTGTTTATAAAAAAAAAAAACAAAATAAAGATATAAAAAACAAGAACAAACAGAAACATTTTAGCATATTGCGTTTTCCATTTTAAAACTTCTTCAAAAAATAAAATAAATGAAAAAAAAAACAATTAAAAAAAGAAGCAAAAGCAAAAAAAGATTTAAAAATTAAAAATTCTCAACACCGATTTAGAAACCTTAAAAACATTTTTATAAGAAAAAAATAAGTAAAAAAAACATTTTTTAAACAATAGTAATACTTTTAACTTCTTCAACTTTAATTATCACTTACAAAACTCCAATTAAAAAGAACAAAGAACAGAAGAAAACTTTGCAGCACATAAAACATAAAAAAAAAAATTTTTAATTAAAAAAAAACAAGTGCCATCGATAGGTATTTTAATTTGTAACAGTCTCGTCCAACATACTAAACTCTTCTAATTAACGCATATTACGACTTAATAAATGAGGGCGGGCAACCTGGGGGAATTCTCCGCCGTGTGGTACGGGTACTAATCATAATTAATTTAATTTTATAGCATTTGATGTATAATAATATTGAAAGCAAATCAATGATGCATGAGAGTTCGTTCTTTAAGAACGCACGTGCGCCCACCAAAGGGGCTGTTCTCACGTACTACGTATATGTGTTTCGTTTCATGAAAAGTCCTACTTGTTTTTGCGATCGATGGATTAACCATTATTACAACAGGCTCTATAGACTATTTAATAAAGCAGCAATACACCAAAGTAATTTCAAATTGCACTCAACATTTGCATAATTTAAATTATTTTCACTCTTTTATAGGCTTTCCGTGAATTTATTTGCCGCAGAAATTGGCGCAATGATTTCTCGGTTTTCTTTTTCTTTTGTGTACTAATGCGGTCCCACAAATGATTGATTTGTTAATTTATTAATTTTTCTTGCATGATTATTGTTCCATTTTTTTGTTGTTGCAGTAATTACTTCTATGAAGTTTCGGGCACTTGTTAAATAAAAAAGTTTTATTTTTATGTTTTGTTGTTTGGGGATAAAAGCAGTTGTTTCGTATTTTTAGCTTAATTACCGCAGCAATTTTGATTTTGTGTAGTTTTTGTTTTATCTTGTTAGAAAATAGTGTTTTGTTATTTTGTTATTGTTTTGATTTAGGAAAAATAGAAAAAATATTTGCAGTTCAAATATTTTTTGTAGAACTTTTTATTGTTCAACTATTTTATATAAAAAAAAAACATTAAAAATAAAATAAGGTAAATGTAATAATTAAATTTACTTTTTAAATTAAGTTTTGACGGATAATTCTTTCGAAATTAATAATTTTACCAACTAACTTCAAAAGAAAAAATATAATAAAAAAAAAATTGTAGAAAAAAAATATCAACAATTATATTCTCTAAAAATTTTAATTCTTTTTTCGTTTATTAAAAAATCATTTGGCTTTACATTAATTGCTATTCATAATTTTATCCAACTCAAAAAAATAAATAATTAAAAAAGGTTGTAAAAATTTAAATTAAAAAGTCAAATTTGTAAATCATTTACTGTAAAATCATAAATTCATCATTAAGAACAATTATACCGCCAGAAATTACATAATTTAAAAACTGACAGTATTCAAATATTAAAATAAAAAATACAAGCTTTATAATTGCTTATATATATTTAAATTATTTCTAAATTGTACTTAATATTTAATTGTTTTTTTATATAATAAGATGTACTTATACAGATTATTTTTAACGAATTAAAATTTCTTAATATACAAAATTAAAAAAGAAATACCTCAGTTTACGTCTCGTCAATAGCTGGTAACCAGAATGCCATATTCGTACAAGCGCTGGCCAACATCATCAGCTTTGGATTGAACTGGACACACTGCACAGGGCCCGGATGGTCAGCATTCAGGACGCAAACTTTGTAACCGGTATCCGCATTCCATACATGGACCCTTCCATCTGTCGATCCACTGAATATAAACTGCGAATCGGGCGAAAACGACGCTTCAATAGGAATGCCCTTATTGTTCAAGTGTCCTGTAAATGTCTGCAGCGGTGTCCCATGGAAAGCATCGATCAGTCTTATCAGTGAGCCATTGGTGCTAATCAAAATGGTCTTTCCATCGCGGGAAAACTTCAAACCGGTCCAATCGCATTCCTTTTCTTGTGTCAATTTGAAGGTTACAAAGGGGCCCTACAAAATAATTAAAAAATATTAATTGAGAATAATTTAATAAATATAAAATTGCTGATAATACCTTGTCAAAAGATCTTAAATCATACAATTTGATACATTCTGAGTTAACACCAGCAGCAAAGATGAGTCCTTCAGGATCGTAAGCTGCAACAGGTCTTCCAGACAAGTGCATTAATCCTTGGCAATTAGGAGACCGTAAATCCCATAATCTGAGCGTCCTGTCCATTGATCCCGATAGGAATGTGTCTTCCACTGGGGACAAGCATAGCGAGACCACTTTTTTGGTGTGCCCCGGGAAGTACCGGATGTATTTGTTGTCATGTAAGGACAGATATCGAATGGTGTCATCAACTTTCGTCGAACTGTGGATGGCGGTGTTTTTCGCATGGGTAAAGTGTATCAAATCGACGCCGTATTTCTTGCTGTTAACAGTGCGAGCCTGAGTGCCCTTATCGCAATCGTAGATGACGATTTGGTCGTCGTCGCTGCAACTGATGAGAGTTTCGCCGTTCGGCGAGAAATCGATGCTGTTTATTTTATCGGTGTTCTCGCGAAACACTTTGGCAACCCGGAAACTACGCACCACTTGGTCTACGAGCTTAACTTTCATCTTTATAAAGCGCTTTGTTTTATTTTAATTAAAGTTCATTGAAATCTGCAATGCACAAACAACAACAATGCAAGATGGCTGATTTTTAGGTTATAAATGCAAGCCGACACAATTGTAGGCAACACTATTAACACGCAGAATTTTGTTTTTTGAATTTTGCAGAGGGAAATTTTTATTCGTCTTCGCTGTCGGAATCTGTGGGACTTTTGTGCCGTTTCCAAAATATCATGCATTTAAAAATGTCTTTTACACTTAATAGGCTTTTCTTCCTACAAAAAGTTTCTCCAGAAATCGCCTCGCATCTGTTTAAATCCGCAGTTTCTGATTCTTCAATGCCGTCAGGATTAACGGAAATTTTTGCGGAATTTTCGCTTAAATCATTTTGGGGCTCCCATGATGATAAGGGAACTAAATATTCGGCATCGTTGTTGGTGCAGCCAGCAACAACATTTTGCAGATTCACGGGAACAACCAAAGTGACCAGATTTACCAAAGAAGGATTTTCCCCTAAATGAGTGCCATCGCCAGGAATAACTTCTTCTTCACGTGCTCCACCGTCACTTTTACTCGTGAATTGTTTCTTTCTAAGTGTCAAATGATTATTTTCCCTTTTAACGCGAATGAGGGTGATTTCAGAGTCAGTAGGACCAGCGGGAGAATTGTTATCCAAAAATCGCAAGTCGTTGTTATTGTCACCCTCCATATTATAGACAGATAGATCATCTAGTAAATTTTTTCTTGAGTAACATATACAAAGTAGCAAAAAAAACAATTTTACCTTTGATAAAATCATCATTGTTGTTGGTGTTGTAAGTGGAGTACACATATCTAGGATTAATTCCTTGATTTCCGTATTTTATGTTATAGCAAAGGGCATCGTATTGGCCGCTACGATTGCGCGCATCAATTATGTCTTCAATTTGCTTGTGTCCTTCGTTCATTGCAACATCAATTTAAATCTCCTCTTAACTCATATACTAATTTCTATCACTTTAACTTCGAATTTTGACATGAAAATGTCTTAAAGTCGTTGTCAATTAATTAAATCCATAATCATCATAGACCTATAAAGAATGGACACAATGATGAGAGAGAGATCCGTGGTCAGGGCAAAATACTGTTAACTGTCAAATATAGAGAAAAAACTCAAATTTTTGCCGCGCTTTATGTAA